>CATIWQ010260564.1:0-59677 GCA_949673415.1 Euphorbia schlechtendalii | reverse complement strand
GATGGTGATTGATAATGCTTATCTGGCGGTTGGTAGTTAAAAAGATAAAACCAAAAAACCATCTAAGTCGTGACCGCGATATACACATTGCGATCGTGAATCTTTGATTGGCAAACTTCTATTCTGCAAAAGAACAAGTCACGGCCGTGAATTGCAGTTTTCTTTAGAATTCTCCTTACAACTTCACCGATCTTTAACAGCTTTGATCCTAAGCCAAATCTTTAAGTTCCACACATCTTTTTTCACCTTTTTCACTCATTTTTCATAGGATTCCACTTTAGATCATTTTACTCCCAAGATTTACCTAGAATCTGCATTTGCATAAAAAACAACTACATACCACGTGAAATCTTTTATATGAAGTATAAAAATGACTTAAACTATAGTGTTTAGTGTGTAAAATTAATATGATAGTAAGTGTAATTATACACTTATCATGAGCTACGTGTCACACATGGAGAAAGTGTCTCTTCGCATGTCATTTCTCCTCTATATAATGGTTTCATTTTCACGTTTCAATATTTCTGCAAAATTTCTCTCCTCCTTTTCTACTTTGTGCGCTCTGCTTTGTATGTTCTTCTTCAACCTCCTCTCAGGATTTTCATTTCCACCCTAATCTTCCTTACAAATAAGTCTTCCCAAAATCTCTTTATTTGTTGCGGTTATCTTCTACAGAATTATCATGGTTTTGTTCTTCAATCTTGCGTTATTTGGGTTTTGTGATGAACACTTGTGGCGCGCTTGATGTTATTGATAATCATGTTCCTCAATCTCGTTCATGTGACATAGCCCAGTTCTTATGATATTTCACAAAAATATCTTGAATTGTGTTACTTGATCTTAAGTAATAATTCGTTGTAGTTAAATGGTATTTGTGCTCCAAACTTGATGCTGGATCCTAAATACCAACATAGATGACTAAACATGTTGTTTGTAGCTGCCTCGAACTAACTTCAGATCCTTTAGGATATTTTCTAACTGATTAGGATTTTAATAGGTGTTAATGACTAATTCCGCCTCAACTAGTAGTAGCCAATTTAATAGAGAAATAGCTGAGATGATCTCGAAATTCTTCAAGCCTTTGAACGTGGACTATACTGACCATTTCTCAACCTCTAGGGCATCCCCACCTATTGAAGCAATGTCTGAGTCAGATGGAAGTAGGGCATCTCGTAGTATGTCCGCCTCCTCTTCACAATCTTCATCAGCTGCGGCTTGGGCCAAGTTGGATGAAGAAATGGGTCGGACTCCCGCTGCGGCCTCCTGGGATAGCGATTGGTGTGTCATCATGCATAAGAAGGGTGAAAAAGAGTTCCATCCATCCCATGAGGTGGCATGTGGCGAACCAGCCAGAAACCTTGGCCAAAGGAAAGGAGAAGGCAAGGGAAATAGTGAATAGGATGCCCCAGGGTTGATCTGATTGAGTCGATTTAGGACCGGGTTGACTTAGAGTTCGAGATGGAGGTTTTCACCTGGCTCAAATATTGTGAGATAATGCTCCCTTCTAATGCTCAAAGGATTACTCACCCGCTTGAAGGGTATTTTGGAATATATATGGACCAGATTTGGTCAGGATTTGTTTATCCACTTCCAGAGGGAATTAGCGACGTGTTGAGGGGCTTCCAAATCAGCCCAGCCCAGATTCATCCCAATGCTGGATTGATTTGGTGGGGCACTACCTAATTTGCACGGGTTTGGAGACGCGGTTTGATGCTGAGTTTTTTAAGCGGATTGCTTCTCTGCAGAAGTCCTCCAATGAAGATCTATATCATTTTTCCCATCGAAGCGGATTCTATAGATTTTCAAACAAAGTGGATTCTGTGAAGCACTTCAAACACTACTTTTTCTTCATCAAACAAGAGGACCGTCACCCTTGGTTCCCAACCGAGTGGAACCTTTCTCCAGATTTAGCTAGTCATCCAACTGGTTCAGACCCTATAGTAGATGTCTCTAAAGAGCTTAGGAAGGGGGTGTGGCTGTGTCAAACCATTAGCTGGGCTATGGCTAAACATATTAGGATAATTGAACCTGGCCAGCCAGAACATATTTATCATGCCGGGTTGTAAATTTTTCCAGGTACTTAACTTTTCCCTTTTCTTTTCAGAGTTTAACTTTCCCTCAGCCGGTGATCTGGTGCAAAAATCCGCCAAGGGATCAAAGGGCATCAAACGTTCCAATGAACAAATTGAACTTGACTTTATTAAGGGTTTACCTAATGCAGTTCCAGGCATTCGGGGCTGAGATCCTAGTAAGCAGAAGAGAAAGCGTAAGGCTCAAACTACTAAGGAGGTTCTGGATTCTACTAAAGATCCACTCGATTCCCCTGTGACCAGAGAGGCTACCCTCCAGCCAGTGATAATTTTAATTTCCCCTTTTTTATCTCCTCTTATCTGAAAGTTTTTGGTTGGTGCTTAAGTTGCTATTTCTGTTTCAGTGTCAATTTAGACGTCCCAACCGCTTCTTCTAGGCGGATTACTCTGGAGTCTCTTTAGGAAAATCTCCTTTCATTTGCTGGTGAGGTAATCCTTCCATTTACACCGCCTCGGTCCAGAGCTTTTTTAGGACTATCTTGCCTCTTATTGCGGAGAAGAGTGATTTGACGATTGAGACCATGCTTTAGTCGTCAAAGTCTCTCTTTATGATGTTCATCGAGGTTTTATTTTTCCTTTTCAAAGTTTATACTTTCATTTTTGTCTATCATAACTAACGTTCTAGTTTACGCAGATGGCTTCCTGGGTGGCCGAGTTAACTCGGAAAAGCCGAGACATGGCTCGGCTGGAGCAGACTCACGAACTCACTGCTCGTGAGCTAGAGAACGCTAACAAGAAGATCGTAGAGCTAGAGGTAGCCTATAGCGAGATGAGCCGGCAACTTGGGGAGGCCAATAAGAAGGCAGAGGTGGCCTCGAAGAGAGCTGAGGAGCTGGTTTTGGCTCGGGATAACTTATAGAGCACCGTTTCAAAATATGAGGTGGAGGTTCCTAAAGTTATTAATGACTATAGTCAAGCTATGCTTAAAATGGTGATGGACAGTCGTGAGTATGGCCGGCTGGCCTTTGAAGCTTGTCGAGTGCGCCACCCGAATCTTCTAGAGGATCTTCTATCGGTAGCGAGGTACCCCAATGAACCAGATGAGGAGGAGACGGCCAAGGATGAGTCGGTTGATGAAGAGCCAGAAAGGGGCGATGATATTAACTCGGCCAATCCCCAAAATGCTGATGGGGGCGGCGCTTAGCTTTATTTCGTACTCATTTTAATACTTTTGTAAGAATATTATGGCCTTTTTTTACCCTTCTAATATCGTTTTCATCCTTGAGCGTTTGTTTAAACCCTTTGGGCGCGATCCTTATATGAATGGATTTTGCCTCTATTATGCCTTCCTATTCCTTGTGTTTTGTTGATAATTTGTGCATGCCATTTATATCTTATGCGTATTGGCCACCTGGGATGTCTTGTGTGCACCAGATGGTAGTTTATTAGGTCTTATTCTTTTTTAGCCACCTCAGAAGTCTTATGTTAACTACCTTTAACATTTAGGTCTTATACTTTTGTGTCGCCTCAATGGCCTCGTTTTTACCATCTATGTAGTTTTTATAGGTCTTTTGCATTTGAGCCGCCTCAATGGCCTTATGTTTGCAATTTATGATTTTATAGGTCTTATGCATTTGAGCAGCCTCGATGGCACTATGTTTGCCATTTTGTGATTTTATAGGTCTTATACACTTGTGCAGCCTTAATGGCCTTATGTTTGCCATTTGTGATTTTATAGGTCTTTTGCATTTGAGCAGCCTGACATTTTAAGCGCTTCTATTTATTGTTTGTGCAATCTCAAAGTATGATCAGTACTTAAATGTGCACATTTTGAAAATAATTACTTTTTATTAAATAAATTAAAAATTACATCCGGGAATTCTACGCATCCGGTCATCTATCTCTTCTAAGGGTGTGCCGCCTCGTTAAAAACCTTTAGGACAAAACCCATTGGGAAAATACCCTTAAAGGAAAAGGGTACGGTAGCCTGGATCCCTCTAAGAGTTATAAGCCATGTAGTATGGCCTAAGCTTTGCTATATTCCACGTTCTTGGGACCTCCTTTCCTTCCATGGTCTGTAACTTGTAGGTTGTTGGTCCGATAACTTGTGAAACTTTATAGGGGCCTTCCCAATTCACCCCCAACTTACCTTCTCCTTTTCGAGCTTATGAGGCGGTTGCGTCCTTGAGGACCATGTGGCCTTCTTGGAGGTGGATTTCTCTGACCTTCCTGTCATGGTATTTGGCGATCCTGGCTTTGTAGGCGGCCATAAGGATGCACGCCCTTTCCCATTTCTCTTGAAGATCATCAAGATGATACCTCATGTTGATGTCATTTTCTTTCTCCATGTAGTAGGCCACTCGGTCAGATGGAGAACTGATTTCAATGGGAAGAACCGCCTCGACCCCATATACCATTAAGAAAGGTGTTTCTCTGGTAGATGTGCATAGGATCGTTCGGTATGCCCATAGCACATTAGTCAACTCATCCGGCCAGACTCCTTTTCTTTCTGTCACCCTTTTCTTTATTCTTTGACAGAGCATTTTGTTTGTAATTTCCATCTGGCTATTAGTTTGTGGGTGAGCCACTGAGCTGAAGTGGGTTTCAATCTTCAATTCCTTGCAGAAATCTTAGAATTTGCTAGATGTGAATTCCGTACCATTATCTAAGATGATTCGGTTTAGCACTCCAAATTGCATTATGATGTTCTTTTTGACAAAATCCAGAACCCGTTCTGGTGTGATACTACTGAGAGCGACCGCCTCGACCCATTTGGTGAAGTGGTCGATGGCCACAATGATCCATTTTCTTTGTTCGCTTGCTTCAGGAAGAGGTCCCGCAATGTCAATTCCCCATGTTGCGAATGGCCAAGCAGTCGTACTGCATGAGTGATGTCAAATTTTTGTGCATGTATTTGACATTGATGGCAAGATTTAACTTATGTTTCTACGTCCAAGTTCATGGACTCCCAATGAAAGCTAGTGAGGCTTGCCCTTCTGACTAATGTTACTGCCGCTTGGTGGGATCCACAGTCTCCCTCATGGAGTTCTTGCAGTATTTTGGCTCCTTCTTGAGCCGTTATGCATTTCTTCCAGGCTTCAGAGTATGATTTTCCTTAGAGCTCACAGTTTAGTAAAGAAAATCGCATGGCTTTCCTTACAGTTTTGGTAGCCTCGATTTTATCATCAGGTAGTTTGTTTATGGCCAGGTAATTGTAGATGGGTTTCATCCACCCTCTCATTGCTTTATTAATAAGCTCATCTCCGCCTCATTGTTTGGGTGGGTTATCACCTCGTACGAGCATGTGAGGTTCTTCCACTCTTCTTTGCTTGAAGCCACCTTGGCTAGTTCAGCCCGCTCATTTTCTTTCCTGGGAATATGCTCAATTTTCGAGGCTACTTCTTTTGACTCTAGTATCTCTATAAGATTTCTTACCTTTGAGAGATACTTTGCCATTTCGGCATCTTTTGTTTCAAAATTTTGATTAATCTAGTTTGCGACCAGCCTCGAGTCACTTTTGAGCAATAATCAATCTGGTGCAATCTCTCGGGCTAGCTCTAGCCCTTTGATGACTGCCTCATATTCTACCGCATTGTTGGTTGCAGGGAAGGCTAGTTTCTTGCTGTAAGAGAATCTAATTTTTCCGGGGCCTCGAATGTACATGTCGACTCCGGCTCCTTCATGAGAGGATGCTCCATCCACGAAGATTTCCCATTGTTCAATTTTGATTTCTTTGGCTGGCTCGAGCCCCGCGAATTCCACCATAAAGTCCGCCAGAACTTGAGCCTTCATGGCACTTCTATTTTCAAATCTTATGTCATGATCCCCCAATCGGATAGCCCACTCTGCCAGCCTCCTCGATGTTTCAGGCCATTGGAGGACTTTGTTTAGTGGGAAATTGATCCTCACTATAACTGTGTGGGCCTGGAAGTAGGGTATTAGCAGAGTGGAGGCTGAGATCAAGGCTAGGGTGAGTTTTTCAATCCGGGGGTATTGGAGCTCAGCGTTCCTCAGCACTTTGCTAGTGTAGTAAATTAGGAACTGGTCTTATCCTTCTTCTCGGATCAGCACTGTTCCTACCGCCTCATCAGTAGCGGCCAGGTACATGTATAATGTGTCATCCGACTAGGGTGTGCTGAGAAGTGGTGGTTTTCCCAGGAATTTCTTTAGCTCTTCGAAAGCTTCTTGGCAGGCTTGATCCCACTTGAACTCTTTATCTTTCTTTATTGCCTTGTAAAAAGGCATGTATCTTTTAGTTGAGAAGGATATAAACCTTCCCAATGCATTGACTCTACCATTTAATCTTTAGACTTCATTGAGAGTTCGAGGCGGTTCCATTTTAAGAATTACCTCAATTTTCTGTGGGTTAGCCTCTATCCCTCTTTGGGAAATCATGAACCCCAAGAATTTACCATCTTTCACTCCAAATGTGCATTTTTCTTAATTGAGTTTCAGGCGGTATTCTTACAATACTTTGAAAACCCTTCGAATATCTTCTGTGTGTTCCACCTCATTTCTACTCTTAATTATCATATCATCCACATAAACCTCCACTGACTTCCCTATCTCATCACGGAACATCTCATTAATCAACCTTTGATAAGTTGCACCTGTGTTCTTCAAGCCAAAGGGCATTACTGTGTAACAGTAGGTGCCTTGGTGGGTTATGAAGGATGTTTTTTCTTCATCAGCAGGGTGCATGGGCATTTGGTTATATCCACATTTAGCGTCCAACAACGAGTAGATCGAATAGCCTGCTATTGTGTCTGCCAATTAATCCATCCTTGTGAGCGGGTAAGCATCTTTCGGAGTTGCTTTGTTCACATCAGTGAAGTCTACACACATTTGTAGGCTCCAATCGGTTTTTTCACCAATACAACATTGGATAACCAACTTGGATATTGGACTTCTCTGATGTGCCCAGCTTTTAAAAGCTTGCTAAACTTCTTCTTCAATCGCTCTCTGTCTCTCAGGTGCATGCTTCCTTTTCTTTTGGATGACCGGCTCAATGCTCGGGTTTAAGTTTAGCTTGTATTGCATGACCTCCGGTTTGACACCCACAAGGTCTTCAGATGACCATGAAAAAACATGTTGTTGATTAGGAAGGGGGCAAATTATTTCTACCTTTGTATCGTTGCAAAGGCTTCTCCAAATTTTAAGCGAGTGTTCTGGCCAACTTTGAGCTCTTCCAGCTCCTCAGCTGCCTTAATTTTCTCTAGTCGGTCTATCTCAAACTCCTCTTCCACCACGAGTAGCTCTCTATCCAACGAGGCCAGGTATGCCTCTTGAGCTACTTGGGGGTTTCCAATTATTACCACTATCCCTTTTGTAGTTGTTATGTGGAACACCAAGTCCATTGGGTAGATGAGCATGCGGGTTTGAATTTGGAAAGGTCTCCCCAATATGATATTAAAGCCTACGGTGATATCAGCGATAGTAAACTCTACCTTCTCATGGAATTTATGTTTGAGGCTTCCCATTTCTACTTCCAATGCGACTTCTCCCAAGGATTGTATGGGCTGTCCATTGATCCCAATGAGTGGTGAGCATCCGGCTCGAATTCTAGAGTGATGGACTCCCAATTTCTCAATAACACTTTTTGTGATGATATTCACCCAACTATCAATATCCAAAAGGATCCTTCTCACCGTGAAACCTTCTATTGTTGCTTCGATGACTATAGGGACAGCATGCTATTTTTTTACTAACGAGTTTTACCTGAACGGCTTTAGGATTTCTGCCTCGCCATTGACATTGTTCTTCTTGTTGGTTGAGCCTCTAGCTTTCTTTTTGGGCGACTCAAATTCTGGTTCGCCAGCAATCACCATGATAACTCCTTTTGTGCTGCCGAACTTTTTATTCGAGTCATCTTCCCTCTCATCTTCACTTTCTTCTTTCCTTTCATGTCATTTTGTTATTCCTTTTACGAACTGGCTAAATTTCCCAGCTTTGATCAGCTCGTGCACTATGTCAGCTAGAGATCTGCAGTCATCAGTGTGATGACCCCTGGCCTTGCGGTAATCGCAATACTTGTTCAAATCCCACCCCAAGGAGACTCCCTCGTGAATTTTGGGGAAACAAATGTTTTTCTTTTCTAGGGTCTTCTTGATTGCCACTAGTATCTGTCTCAAAGGTGCATTCAACCTAGGGCGATCTCCTTCACGATCAGGATATCCGCCTCGATTGGATCCGCCTCGACCTTTCCACCTTCTTTCATCAAATCTAGGTCTATCCTCTCTCTTTGTTTCTCTTCCCCAAACTTCCTTTCTTTGATTGAAATTCATTTCATCTGCTAGGATCAGGTCTTTGGCCATGCCAAGAATTTGTTGAAGGCTTTTAGGATGCCTAGTGAGGATCGCATTCCTAAGGTCTCTGCTTCGTGTACCTTTTAGCATTACCTCTTTGGCAGTGATGAAATCTAAATCTCGTACCTCTAAGTAGGCTTGATTGAAATGATTGTAATAATCACGAAGACTTTCTTCTGGCCCCTGCATAATTTCATGTAAACTTCTGGTCACCAGCCCAGCTGGGGTGGAACCCAAAAAATGCTTGCAGAATGCGTCGCTGAGCTTGTCCCAACTTCCTATGGAGTTGGGGGGCAATGAGGTAAACCAGCGGGCCGCCAGACCACCTAGCGTGGTTGAGAAGTATTGACATATATATGCTTTTGTTGCCCCTGCCATTTCCATTCAATTCTTAAAGTCAGCAACGTGATAATTTGTATCATCTTTTCCCATATATTTATCAAAAGTAGGTATGTAGAAGAGCCTAGGCAACTTCTGATTGAGGATGTTTTTCTTGAATGGTGAAAAATGATTTCTCGATGTTGCCTCTTGATAAGGGACAACCAACTTTACGAAAACCCTCTTGGCTTTCTTTTCAAATTCTAGCTCATATTCTTCTTCACTTTCCTGCTCGACAGACCATTTTAAATTTCTATCTTTCGGTATCGGTTTAGGTTGCTTGCCTATTCCTAGCCCTTGGATGGTGGCTAGCGTTGGCCCTATGTCTCTAGGAGGAATTTGACCATCCTTCATTGCAGATATAAGCCCTTGAAGTAATGACACTTGAGTTGTCTATCCAACTGGGTTTTGTCTCATGGGCTATGTCATTATAGCATCTGAAGTTGCTGAGAATGTGACGGAAGTAATTTGGGATTGGTGTGAGGGATGCCGGTAGTGAAAATTGGCGAAGTGATGTCCTAAATATGAGGCAGTGTGATATCATAAAGGTGAGGCGGCATATATGTCTGTGATGCCCTATCAAAATCATCAATCAAATTACGAGGTGGTATTGTATCACGCCTGGATATGACCAAACCAGCTTTGCTCAAGTCTCCATACATCATGCCGAGAAGATGTACTTTTGAATGATAGATTTTCGAAGCGCTTCTATCTCTTCCGAGGCGATCTGGTATTTTTGTTGCAACTGGAGGAGTGGGTTGTCTCCTTTGACTAGTCCATCACCTTGGGGGCATTCGCTAGTCTTAAGCGGTGGCATCCCCGTGACGGTTACCCCGTGGTTGGGGGATGATTGCTGATTCTATTGTGAGCCATTTGAGATTGACTAGGAATTGAAAACTTCTGATTATCTGAATGTTCGTGTGAACTGAGATTCTCGCCTGAGCAAGTAAATTCAATCCACTCTCACCGCACTAATGTTAAATTAGTCTAGAACGTGGTTCCACGCTCTAACTTACTGACTGAAGTTGACTCCAACGATCCTCTTAGCTGTGGTATGAAGGTTTCTGCAAAATAACGAACGTCGCTATGGGGGACTAGCCGTGTGACTGGCGTAGCCTCTCCGATGCTTAAGTTAGATCAGATTTAAGAGAGGAGGCAAGGAGTTTATTAGTGAATTTAGAATACGTAACTTTGCGTGGTGACCCAAAGGGTCCTTTTATACTCATTCAACATCCCCAAGTCTGATCCAAAGTGTGAATCATCTGGAGTTCTAATTTTGAATGGATCTTTACGCTGTTGACAGGATAAAGTTTATCTGAAGTGAGAGTTCCAATTATGGAGGTCTCTTTGAAGACTTAGAGTTTTGATTGAACTCTCTGATCCCAAGGCGTCGGGTCGACCAAGGTGGACAAACCAACTCAGCTTGGTAGCCGCCTGGATTTTTCACTGAGATCGGGGAAGACTTGGTTTTTTCCAAATTTGGGGCGGACATAGTCCACCTGGATTATTACCAAGGCTTTACCCTCAGGGCAGATGGGATTCGCCTGGATTGGCAGGAACATTCCTATCCTCGTTATAATATCTTTCCCTGCTTCAGGCGGATGTATCCCGCCTGGGAATTTTGCTTGGCATACACGCGTCTGTCATTATTTGGCCATGTTAACACCTTCTTCTCTTATCCTTAAAGGGAAAGGACAACCATACTCCTCTTGGTATGTTTGGCTTTCTCTTCTATTTGCTGATTTTTTTCAAAGGCATCTTGATTGTTTGAAGTGTAAAGGTTAAGAAGAAAAGGTTGAATCTTGAAGATTGGAGATGAAGAAATTTTAGAAATTTGTAAGCTTTTTGAAGGTTGTGGTGGCTAGGGTTTAACTTAGACCTATTTATAGAGGTTTAAGAGGTCTCTAATTGGTCATAATTAACAATATAGCCGTTTAAGCTCAAAACTAGCCGTTAATGGCAATTTTAGCCATCTGTCGCGTGTCAGATCGCGATCTGTAACGGTTATAATTTGCCCGTGTCACGATCACGAAGGCCAGTCGTAATCGTGATTTTCCTCATGATAGAAACAGAAATTTTTGATATCCAATAATGATGAGAGCGAATTGTGTCGCGGTCGCGATATACTATATTTCTTCAAATTTCTAATTTTAGAGTTGTACCTATAAAAACTTAGAAACACAAACACAAACAAACATTGTTAAATACATACGATAAATATTTACTATTTCATACCTTGAGTAATCATGGTGAAGATAGCAATTGAACATCAACATCTTGTTGTTCAAATTTTCATTTCATATTTAGCAAACATTACAAACAAACAATGAAACACAAACAAAATTTAAACTGTACAAACTCCTAAATCTAAATGAAAAGTTGAAATTTATTCAGAGGGCAGTGATTCTATCATTTGGTCAATCTTGTAGTAAGATTCCCTTAGATTTCGCTCGACATCAATCATTAAAGTACGAATGTCCTCAATTTTCCTATGGGTTGAAATCTGCCCTTCCATAAGGTCATTCAACCTTTCGCGGAGGTTGCAAACTTTACACTCTTCTTCCTGCGCAATTTCCGTCTCTCTTTGTCTGTCCGCTTCCACCCTTTCATCCCATGATCTCCAATCATAGGTTATTATCTCTTCTCCAATGCACCTTACCAGGAAATCATGCTCAAAAAAGACTTCCGTTGTTAACTCTGGAATCATGTCTTCACTAGTAAAGATTTCTGTGGCATAAAGCATTCTCCCAATCTAGCCCAACAGATTCACCATAGTTTGACACCCATATTCTATAAGTCTAGGATTTTGAGTAGAAGACATCAATGTCTCCATCATTATCCTTAAAATATCAACAGGTGTGTCATTCCAAATTACTTCTATTACGAACAATTCCTCAAGAATGACAAGATCGAAATTGGACTTGCCAAACAACGCACCACTCAAATAAAAGTGTAATGCAAGCAAACTAGTATCACCGATCCACCGGCTATAGGCAGATTCTTGTTTGAACTCAGTCTTGCTAGTCAAGCGATTCCAGGTTAGTACAGGATCCCAACCAGGTAACATCTTTTAAAGCAATCCTTCAGAAATCCCTAGTACTTATCCAGAGCCTTCCTTGTCAGTTTGTATTCTTTCCCATGGTGTCAATAGACTAAATATTTCTGCATATCGTTCCTCCATGCCAGTGTGACCAACATTTCCATGCAGTTATTCACATTGTTCCCCAGAGTCATGTCAGAGTAAATGACAAAGTTGAGTATTCTTAAATAATACATAACTCTATCATATATGCCAAGATAGATGAAAATATTCCTATGGATAGTATAGGAACTTTTGAACTCAGCATCTCAAATAATCTCGAAATGGTCTCCCTCATCTCTTTAATGGATTGGGAATGGAGCCTCGTACAATTCTTGAAGATTCGTCTGTAAAACTAGACTTGATTTATTTGGTATAACCATTTTTAAGAAAGAAAAGTTTGAAAGGAATAAAGGAATTCCAGATTTGCAATAGATTACAATTGGAAAAGGAGAATTCAGATTGCAGAAGTGGGTGATTGATGAATAGACGTGCATCAATTTTATAGAAATTAGTGGAATAACTGGCAAATAACTATCGCAACTACTGCAGTTATCGCAAGTGTCATGATCGGGAGTATCTATCGTGATAGTGACTAACAGAATTTGAGAAACATAAAGTTTTAATCAGGAATTCATGAGCGCGAATGGAAGTCGCGAAGGAAAAATAGAAGAAAATCTTCTATTTGTCAAGAATTAAGATAAAATATTTTGATGATCAAATCAAAGATGATTATTTCATAAGCTTTTCACATCTATGATAAGTTTAGAAAATTGTATAGTATAGAAAAGAAATTAAATAGATATAATTAGAAAATGTACAGTACTCTCCAGTAATTTAATCTCTAGAACGCACTTGCCTTCCCCGGCAACAGCTCCAAAAACTTGTTCGCCACTTTTCTACTAATAAGTTTAATAACTTATTCATGAGATTTTTGCTTTAAAATACCACTTATCAAAATAGAAAAATGATGATAACTGCAAGTATACAGTTGCGATGTAGTTTTAAAAGATATCGAACCCACAGGGAAGGAACCAGCTCTAAAGATCAACAAGAGAAACGGAACAAAAGAAAAGAAAATAAATTATTTTATTTTTGTTGGGTAGGATGGAATATGATGGTGGGTAAATGTATATAGATCAGAGTAGAAGAAATCAGTATAGATTATTCCTACGAACAAGTATAGCAAAGAAAACATGCAAAATCAATAAAGATATTACGTTCACTAGACTAATTTAACAAATTCGCTCTAGATATTCAGATATTCAATTATTCACCATAGAGCAACACATGAAATGACTTTTCTAAATCTAGTGCAAACGAATTAAAACAATTATATAAACCTGGATAACAATACTACTATGCTTAGAACGGGTCGCTCTCACATAGCCATATTTAGCAAGTTACCATTCCAAAAATGTTGGCTCACTAAACAGCGTTATAATCACAGATCCAGTGATTGTACACAATCTCGTTAACCCCGAAACTACACTTAAAGTTAACTCAAAAGCATATAACTTGATTAATATAAAAGACTCAACACGAAATACACATTATGACACATAGACATATCATAAACATCGAAATAAAAAGTATAAGTAGAAAGCAAAGCAAAGTTGTAAGGTATGCAAGTGAAAGCTAAAGTTGATCAAACCATATCCACTCTTTAATGGGAGTCATCAATTCCCACAATTCCTGCGTCTACTTTGAATTCGGTCTCGACTCGTGTAGAACCTCCTCTAGGATGCTATTCTTTGTGAATATCGAACAAATGAATATTGAAGAATGAAAAATTTTATTGATAAGTGATTTTCAATTACACTTATACAACAATCGCTTGAATATGTAGAGAAATCTAGTGATCTAAATAAGGTTCGAATCACTGATACATTTTCTCACTAACTTAGAACGAAACGAACTCCACACAATTTTTCTCTCTATCTATGCATACATGTAAACACCATATATGCCACTTTCACACTCTCTACCCCTTGTCACGAAAATGGTGAAGTTTGGAGGCCTATTTATGGAGTACGAAGGATTGCGTCTTTCCAAATGAAGAATCGTGTCCATTGGCGAAAGATTGCATCACTTCTTTGTGATTGGATGAAAGGCTTTGACCTTATCCATAATGGATAGGCACCTAATAGATGTTTATTCATCTGACAGTTGATGGCAGTTGATGGCGGTTGATCGATTTTATCTGGTGGTTGAAAGAAGATAACAGTTAACCAAAAACCATCAAGGTCGTGACCGTGAATATATGTCGCAACTGTGAATACTTGGTTGGCAACTTTCTATTCTGAAGAATACTAAGTCATGACCGCAAATGGGTGTTGCGACTGTGAATTGTGTTTTTCTTCAAAATCCTTCTTGTAACTTTACCGATCTTCGACAGCTTCGTTCCTAAGCCAAATCCTTAAGTTCCACGCATATTTTTGTACCTTTTTCACTCTTTTTTCATATATTTCCAACTTTAATCATTTTACTTTCAAGATTTACCTAGTACCTGCATTTGCATAAAAAACAACTACATACCAAGTGAAATCTTTTATATGAAGTATAAAAATGACTTAAACTATAATGCTTAATGTGTAAAATTATTATAATAATAAGTGTAATTATACACTGATCAGCTGCTTGGATCTAATCCAAGGAGTTAGCCTACACATGCTAGTCTATCTTATTTCCAATCTCAATGAAACTATGACTAGGGATATTTAGACTATTCGTAGTACACGTATGTGCAGTTCTCACACCACATAGCTTCCACTTTGTCCTCACACTTTAACACTATGAAGTAGTCACTAACTTTGTCTCATCAATGCGCATATACATATTTAATACTATACATATATGATACCAGCAAGATGCATAAATAAATTAAAAGCACCGATAAGCAACAAAGATACCTTAATTAACATTAATAATAATCCAAAACCTTTTGTACATTATAGCTAATAAAGATATATCGCCCTAATTACCTCTAGGGCATACATCATGTCTAACAATATTCCACTTGCACGAGCCAATTACCCATGTGCTTCATGCCATACTCGTTAACATGTTGGTCATGTTTAACTTGAGTTAATGGCTTAGTTAGCCCATCTGCTACATTTTGATCCATTGGGATGTATTCTAAATCTATATCTTTTCTGGCTACCATCTCCTGAATGAGATAGTACTTTCTGAGTATTATTCATTTCTATGATGAGACCTTGATTCCTTTACCTAAGTAATAGCCCCATTGTTATCGTAATAGACCACTATCGGATTTACAATGCTGGATATCACACTGATTGCAAGGTTTTAACTCTACTGATTCTGAGGGCTTATATTTTATAAAAGAAGCCAAAAACCTTGTTCCCCACTCTTCTACTGATAAGTTAAAAGTTCAAAATATGAAAAGGTGTTGTCAATAACGCTTATCAAAATAGAAAAATGTGACCACTGCAAGTATACAGTTTCGATGTAGTTCAAAATATCAATCCCACTACAAAATAGAAAAATGGTGTCCATTGGTGAAGAGTTGCATCACTTCATTTTGACTGGATGCAAAGATTCATCCTCATCTACAATGGAAAGACAACTTTTCATGATTTGTTGACTTGCAAAAGGTGTCTTTTTGGTTGGTAGTTGATAGCGATTGATCGTTCTTATCCGGCTGTTGAAAGAAGAGAAGAGTTGACAAAAAACTGTCAAGGTCGTGACCACCAATGTATGTCGTGATCATGAATACTTGGTTGGTAACTTTTTGTTGTGAATGTTAACAAGTCGCGACCGTGATATATGTGTCACGATTGTGACATGCCTTTTTCACATGATTCCTCTTTGCAATTTCTACTAATCTTTGACATCTTCGATCCTTTGCCAATTCCTTAATTTCCACGCATCTTTTTGCACCTTTTTCACTCTTTTTCCATTGAATTCCACTTTTGTTCATTTTACTTCCAAGATTTACCTATTTTCTTCATTTGCATAAAAAACAACTTCATACCACGTGAAATTTTTTATATGAAGTATAAAATGAAACAAAACCATATGTTTAATGATTGAAAATGGCATGATAATATGTGTAATTACACACCGAGATCACCAATAAATCCCTTAAGCTAGAAAGCTTGCTTAGACACTTCTGAAGTAGCTATATACTCATATTCTCGGTGTGTCCCTCTAAAGTGAGATCACCTTCTCCATATACCAAAAACATATCCTTAGTCCTAAGTAAGTACTTAAGGATAGTTTTAACGGTCATTCAATGCTCCTCACCTGGGTTAGATTGAAATATGCTCATGATGCTTAACGCATGTGAGTCGTCAGGCTGAGTGCATACCATAGAATACATTATGGAACCTATCACTGAGGAATAGAGTATTCCATTCATGCGCAGTCTCTCTTTTTATGTTCTCAAACACTCAGATTTAGAAAGGTTAATCCTGTGAGACATTGAGAAATAACCCTTTCTTGAATGCTCAAGGTTAAATCTAGCCAAAACCTTATCTATTTATGTACTTTGCGAAAGGCCTAGCAGCTTTGTGGATCTATCTCGGTAGATCTTTATACAAAGTATAAAAGCTGCTTCTCCAAGGTCTTTCATGGAGAACTTCTTTGACAACCATGACTTAAATGTTTGAAGAAAAGGAATATTGTTTCCTATCAGTAATATGTCATCGACATATAATGCAAGGAAAATGACTACAGTCCCACTTGCCTTCTTATATACACAGGGCTCATTAGCGTTTGATACAAATCCAATTTCTTGAATTGTCTCATCAAACCTAATATTCCAACTCCTTGATGCTTGCTTACCTTTGAGCCATGCTTAGATGTAAAACCCTCGGGTTGTGCCATATACACATCCCCGTCTAGATCTCATTAAGGAATGCTATTTTCACATCCATCTTCCAAATCTCATAATCGTAATGAGCGATGATGGCAAGGAGTATCATGATAGACTTTTGCATGGCCACCGGTAAAAAGGTTTCATCATAGTCTATGCCTTTTTTTATTGTAACCTTTTGCAACCAGCCTTGCTTTATAGGTAACTATGTTACCGTCCATGTCATTTTTCTTCTTGAAAACCCACTTGCATCCTATGGGCTTAATCCCACTTGGAGCATCAACCAAGTTCCATACTTGATTTTCGTACATGGAGTCCATCTCTGACCTCATGGATGTAAACCATTTATCAGATTCTAAGCCTTCCATTGCCTCCTTGTAAGTCGTTAGCTCATCATCTTCCATAAGGAAGAGATGTTTATCATCATTGATGAGAAACTCGTATCGCTCGAGAGTAATTGGAGCCCGGCCTGACCTGTGCAATGTCGATGTTATAGTAGGTTGTTCCATGCTTACACTATCTTGTGTAACAGGTATAGGAATAATCAGTTGATTGTCTGTTTGATCTTCTTAAGTGCCTAACTCAAAATTTCTCCCACTAGCTTTAGCAAGTATATGCTCCTTCTCGAGTAATTGAGCATTTATAGAAACAAGGACGTTTTGTTCCTTGGGATTAAAGAAATTATACCTTATAGTCTCCTTAGGGTACCTACAAACAGACACCTGTTAGATTTAGCACCCAGCTTATCTGAACTCGCCCTTTTTACGTAAGTAGGACATCCCCAAACTCTTAGGTGAGAAAGAGCGGGTTATTTACCATACCATAATTTGTGTGGAGTTTGATCAACTAATTTAAAAGGCACTCTATTTAGAATATAAACTACGCTCTCAAGTGCATAACCCCAAAAAGGATTTGATGAGTTTTGCTTGGCTCATCATGATTTCGAACCATATCAAGTAGGGTTCAATTTCTTCTTTCTGACACTCCATTGTGTCGGGGTGTATAAAGAGGTGTCCACTGGGATAAAATACCATTATCCCTTAATAATCCTGAGACTCTTGGCTTAAGTATTCACCACCTCGATCAAATCGAAGGGTCTTCATACTTTCCCAAGCTGTTTCTCTACTTCGATTTTAAACTCTTTCAAATTCTCAAAACTCTCAGACTTATACCTTATAAGGTACAAATAACCATATCATGAGTAATCGTCGATAAAGGTTATGAAGTAGACGAAACCCTATTATGTCTTAACACTCATTGGACTACATACATCAGAATGAATTATTTCCAAAGTACTAGTGGAACACTATCCCTTTCCTTTGAAAGGTTTCTTTGTCATCTTCCCCCTTAAACAAGGTTCGCACGCACCATAGGATTCCCATTCCATTGGGCCTAAGTCTCCACATTTGTATAACTTAGTTAAGTGAGTCTCATTTATATGGCCTAGACGATAGTGCCATAAGTATGAGGATTTCTCATTATCCATTCTTGAATTCTTAATATTCAGAATTTCAGTTTTAGTATCTAGAACATAAACTCCATTAACAGATATTCCACACGCTTAAAGAACATTATCACGTCGAATTTGACATTTATTATTAGAAAATAAAATTTCAAATCCCTCTATTGCTAAACACGTAATAGAAATGATATTCTTAGTGACAGCAGGATTATAATAGCAATTGTTCAAAACTAAAACTACCACTATGCAAACAAAGGCTACATATCCCTATAGCTATTGCAGCAACCCATGTTCCATTTCCAACTCTTAGGTCCATTTCCCTCTTTGCAAGCCTCCAACTATTTCATAATCCCTTCAAAGAAGCATAGATATGAGTACCACAACCAGTATCTAATACCCAAGTAAACTCATAGGGAACTGTAGAGAAACTCTTTATCATGAACATACCTGAAGTAGATGCCTCACTTGGCTTCTTTTTCACTTGTTCAGAAATCTGAACTTGCAATCCTTCTTCCAGTGGTCGGCCTTGCCACTTCGGAAGCAGACATTTGCAATTCCTTTCTTACTTTTCTTCTTAATGATTTTCTTCTTAGCACTCAAACCCTTTCCAAAACAAGACCCACCCTTCAAAGGTTTGGTTTTCTCAACTAAAAGTAAAGCCTTTGTATCCTTTCGAATCTTAGGATCTACCATTTTCAGCATGTTGAACTACTTGGGCAGTGTGGCGTCAATCTTGTTCATATAATAATTAGTCACAAAATGTGAATAAACCCAATCGAGTCAGCTTCTCTATAAAACCCAATAGTTTAAGAGCATGCTGTGGTGCTGAAGTGCCAGCCTGCATCTTCGTTCCGAATAATAGTTTTGATGTATCAAATCTTCTCAGACCTAGCCTGCTCTGAAAAGAGCTCACGAAGATGGAGAATCATGGTATCGAGGTCCATACTCTCATGTTATTTCTGAAGCTCAGAATTAGTGGTTGTCAGCATTACACATGCCACATTTTAACGATCTTTTTTGTGCTTCTCCCATGCCTCATGTTCATTGGCATCATTTTCAACATCAGGCACATTAGGGAGGGGCTTATATAGAACATAAGCTATCTTTTCGGATTTGAGGACTATCCTCACCGCCCTGAACTAATTAGTAAAGTTTGAACCATCTAGTTTGTTGTCAAGAATTGAGTGAAGGTTTATTATCAGATTCATTGTTCAACCTAGATATAAGATAGAATTTGTTTAGACATTAGTATATGTACATGCATTTAATATAAGGTCTTTAATTAAACACATAATTCCTACTATTTTCTTGACATTCAAATAGCCCCTTCTATTTAAATTCGAGAAATTTGTTCAAACCAATTTTCCTTAGTAGGTAGTATCCATAGCCACTCATCATGACCCTCACTATAGTAGGTCAAGACATAACAAGATAACCATGGTTGGAACCCATCCATTTGCATCTCATGCAATTGCTAATCCATTTGAGTTCTCTTTCTTGAGACGTACCCAATTGTACGACTCCTCAAATGTGCCTCCAATCTGGCATTAGCTCTAATAATATGGACAACTAACCCATTTTGGTTAAGGAATTAACCTCATCTAGTGTTATGACCAAACACATGTTAAGGGAAGGCATGTTGTACATGTGCTTACATACGTTGATAAGGTTCGTATCACGACTTATGATGGGAAGACTATATACAGCCTTAATATTGTTTTGGGGATTTTATTGGTACCTTTGGTCTCATCCTAGTCTAGGTCTTTTACGATGGATATGATTATGAAAATAATAATTCTGGGCTATTTGGAATTAATAACTCTAAAGGAACATGCTCGGGACTGGTATATCATAATCATTCCATTATGCCAAGACCCTACATAGCATGCAAAAAAATAAGGTCCATGTTTAAGTTATTGCACCTATGTCTATAAATTTTAATTTTACAACTTAAACCATGTTTGTAAAACCATATGCGAAATCTAATTCCTATACTAGAAATTGACTATGTTAAAAAAGTCCCTTGGGTACTTTTGAATCTAATACCGATGGAGATTTCCAGGTAGGAGAGGCCCCGTTTAAAGTGAATGACAAGCCAAGTCCAATCCATACCAAAATAACCACGGGCACTTTGATTCATTGTATCATGGACAACTATGATTTAAAGATTTTGTTCTTTAATTAAGTGAAGTACGGGACAACCCTCAATCAAAGCATTTACACATGTGGTAAAACATTGCCAATTTATATGACAATCACCTAGACTAAGTTTGAGCACAACCTTAACCTACTTACCACATCATTTTCTATAGCAAGAATTGAAACCTAAGTCATCCATAGCATACTTTAATCAATTTATAGAAAATATCATTTTAACATATTATAATTAATCATGCATAGCATAAGGTAGGCTCTTATACCACTATTAGTTAATCAAGACAGTAATTGAACATGCAAACGCTGCAAGGTAGAATTTCAAAACTTAAAACTAACCTAAAGATTTCCTAAGCATTCTACGATTGATATAATCTAAGTTAAAAGGTTTCATATATGCATATAGGTTTATAAAACTTATAAAAGAAACCTAGTATCTACGTTTAGAGCATTTCCAGTTGATGTGTGCTTCACTTTCTTTTGAATGTGGCGTTCCCTTATAGTAATTCGGCAGAACTTCGTTAGCACGAGCCTCCAAACTAGGATAGCCTCTATGATTGATCCACATGGATCTTCACCGACCAAAACCTCATTGAGATAGAACCCGTTAGTAGACAGTAGTTGCTAAACTGCTAGAAGACCAACCCGAAAATATAAACCAAGAAGGCTCTCTTCAATTAGAAAGAGCCTTCAAAAAATTATTCATTGTTTGGAGAAACTCATGAAGGATCTCGCACAACGAACGAAGAAAGAGATGTCGAGCTTAGAGAGAAAGGCTGAGCTGAAGTATGGAATAAAGAGGAACTAGAGGTTTATATATAGGGAAAAGGGGGAGTGTTAGACTCCCCTTAAAATACTATGTGGGATGGGAATATTCACATCCCACATCCAGGGAAAAGTGTTCTCTAATGTTGAGGATCAAACATTAGAGTAATGTTGTTTCTTATGTCTCCTAATCATAGGAAATAGAGTGAAAAAAACATTTTTAATCCATATCTTTCATTTTGAAATGAAAGGCAAGGCAACATTATTCTAATGTTTGACTTCAACATTAGAGAATCCTTTTTCCACATCCGGAACGGTCGCGTGAGTCACTAGCTACCGTGGGCCAACCCGTGGCTTCCTTCCACAAAAGCAAGCCTGCAAGTTAGACTTACGTGGTAGGCCCGCAAGCGCTACCTTGGTTAGCGCTTGTGGGCCAGCAGCCCACTAGCGCGTGCAGGCTGTCCCTGCGCGCTAGCTACCCGTGAGCTTTTTAACTCGCTGGGTAACCACGCAAGCCCCACTCCGAACATCCTGTGTTCATTTGGGATCCACTCGTAACGGGAAAAATTCCCTTGCTCTGCTTTATGCATTTTTCCCTATTTTCTCTTTATTTCATTTAATTATTAATTTCTAACCAATTACTAATTCTTCCAATGAATTCGACAAATAGATATTCTCGACATAGATCCAGTTTATAGGTTCTTTACTTAGTTTGATAAAGATACAAAGTGGGTGACCTCATAATTTGGTTCTGCAGTAGTAACCAATACACTATACTCCTTCCATTAGGTTAAGTACCATCCAGTTTATGGAACTTGGATTAAGTGTCAGCTCATGTAGTAGCCGTAGCTATCATGGAATTAGACTTGTTCATGAAGAACACCACTCAGACATTATGTATCAATATCGACTAGAAACCCGTTCTATCAATCTTAAACTCTGATCAGAGGTTTATGAGTGTGTCACTTTAACAAGGGGCCCTAAGGTACATCTCCCACTATATCACTATATTAGGAGCAATGGATCCCATCTTGACTACTCAGCTTACCAACATGTGATCATCACTATACCCGTAATCACTTGTATCATCCTGATGGCCAGGGTATGAATAAGTATGACCCAAAGTATAGCAACTCCTACACAAGGTAACCATTATCTCAGGACTAAGGATACTTGTACTGCTACTACAATAAGACAAGACACCAACACATTGATATAGTTATTTCTAAGTGTTTATCTTATAGCGTTCTCTAATATGTTACTCGAATACATTCTTGTGTTAACTCAAGGTACCACCATCAGCTCGTGAGATCAGCTACTTGGATCTAATCCAAAGAGTAAGCCTACACATGCTAGTTTATCTGTTCCATTGATGTCCAGTCTCAATGAAACTATGACTAACGATATTTAGACTATTCATAGTAACACGTATGTGCAATTCTTACACCACATAGCTCCTACTATGTCCTCGCACTTTTACGCTATGAAGTAGTCACGGACTTTGTCTCATCAATGCACATATACATATCTAATACTATACATATATGATACTAGCGAGATACATAAATAAATTAAAAGGCACTGATAAGCAACAAAGATGCCTTAATTATTATTAATAATAATCTAAAACCATTTGTACATTATAGCTAATAAAGATATATCACCCTAATTGCCTCTAGGACACACATCATGTCTAACTGCAGTACCATGCCCAGAAGTATCATCAACCACAAATCAATACCCCTTCAAAAGAAACATCTTCGAACAACCACTACCTCGAATCAATCCACCCACATTTGAAAAATATGTGGGCAAGGACGTCCCAAATTTCCATGTGGTAGATTACAAAAATCGATTGGAAATCGCAGGTGCAACAAAAGCATACTTGTGTAGATACTTTTTCGCCTCACTGGGCGACCCGGCAGCCAGATGGTTCCTCTCTTTGGCCCCCAACTTAATAGGTAGTTGGGCCAAGCTAAATGACTATTTCTGTAAACATTTTCAAGGATGCGCGTAGGCCTGGATGGTCACTAGATTCCTACATGAGATAGTCCAAGGATCCGAAGAACCCTTAAGATATTATAATAATCGATTCAACATCGCCTGCCTAGACATCAAAGACTTAGATTTCAGCACTACCAAAGAAGCAATGCTGACAGGAACCAAAAATCGAGACTTGAGACATCCATCCTAACAAGACATCCCAAAACTTTGAAATAGATGTTGGAGATGGCCCCCGGCTGATGATCTGTTTCTCAAAGGAAGAAGGATCGATCGTCATAGAGATAATAAGAGAGAGGGCGGGTTGAGATATGATGATAGAAGGGGAAGAGGCCGAGAAGGAAGAAGTAGCGAATACTTAGATCGAGGCATTGAAGACCACCCCAAGCTCAACAAACTACTCAGTCAAATTCAGATAGCCATAAAAAATCACACAAAAAGAAGAACATCAAGTTCCCTAAGGTACCAAAGGGAACAGTGATGGGGTGGGACCCCAATAAATGCTATGAATACTACAGGGCGAGGGGACATCACACGGATGATTGTGTAGCCCTGATGGATGTGGTGTACTATCCTAATCAAGGTTGGAAAATTTAGCCAATTTGTGGTAGGAATCACTAAAGATAAACAAAAGGAGAAAGAAAAGGCTAGTGACAAGGAAGAAGAGGATAAGAAAAAAATAAGAAGAAGGAAACCAAGGGTATTGTGATGGTAATAGTAGGCAGACTCGAGTTCGAGCCACCAAAGAAGAAAGCAAAAACAGTAGAATCAAGGAAAAATAATGTGGACCGCAAGGTGGAAATCCAAAAGTCATTCAAAGAAAATTCATTAGTTGAAAAGCCCTTTGAGGACCTAATCATCGTTAAAGGTGTGATAGAATACTACACGATCAGGTAGATTTTGCTAGACACCAGGAGCTGAGTAAATATAACCACGAAAGAACCGCTGGAGAAGCTAAAGGTCCATCACTATCGCATCCAGGTAGGAAGCTCATCTCTCATCGACCTGAACGGACATCCCTAGGCGAGGTGATATTGGCAGTAGAGATGGGGGACCTTAAGCACAAATTTCGAGGGGAGATAGAATTCACAATAGTTGACATCTCAATTGGCTACAACATCATACTAGGCCGACCCTTCCAAACCGAGACCGCAATGCTTATCTAACCGCTATATTTGACTTTCTTGGTACCCACGGAAAGAGGAATGGTAGTCATAATCGACAACACACAGGTAGCACAGAGACATACCTGGCCTCCAGATTTTATTTTCTAATCTTTCACCTCATCTTTTTCTTTGAATAAAAAATTTGAGGAAATGTAAGACTAACTGGTTGACAATGGCCTTTAACTAAATATCTCCTCCTCAATGAATCTTGCATCTCATAAGGGAATTTTAATTGGTTTTAGTAACCCCGGACCACCAATAATGTCATAATTCGAAACTTCTATCTCCACTCGGGATCTTTTCAGGCAACTAGCTTTATCAACAATTATTTCACTACTATTTAACTGTGGTTCGGGTTACAATTTTCTCCATTCATTAGCAATTTTTTTCAAGTCTCCAATCAGCAATTATATTCCCAAACGTACAACAACGCAATAAAAAATAACACAAATGAAGCAATAACAAAAGTACTCAATTCAAGTAACACACAAACCAAATGATAATGGAAATTATATTAATAAACTTTGGAACTTAGTTAGCTGCAACTTACTAATTCTAAGGGAAATTCAATTTCCTATCTCAATAGAACATTGGATTTCCAAATTCAACAAGACAACGAATTGCAACTTCCCAATTCAATTAGAGAAATTCGATTTCCCTGATTATAATTCATTATACACCTTAAACCTTAAACCCCAATTTTTTAGTCAACCCTAAATCAAATCCCTATTTTGAAAGAATAGAAAGTAACTAACTTGAAAGGCTGAATCTAGAGGAAGGCGTCGCGATGAGTGAGGCAAACAGGCGGTGGCAATCGGGTGGAGGAAGAAACGAAGAACAACGACAACTATATATTTGAGGAGGAGATGGAAGGCATGATTACAATGAAAAAAGAAAGAAAATAGAAAAGATTAAGGAATTGATAGTCTGGTTAGAAAACGACATTAGCACATTTGTTTGAAGAATATTATGCAAGGGAAAATGTTTTATGGTCTCATTGGAACGGAAAACATTTTCCCTTGATATTTTTCATTAACTTACCCAATTTTTTCAGCTGAAAAATTAGGAAAATAATTTTTACTTAATTCTCAACTTTGAAGAATTTAAGTCCGTTCCACAAGTAGCCTCAAAAATAACAATTCTTCAAATGAAAATAAGAATTGAACAAATATTTACGTGAAGCTACTACTGAAATGTTGTGCAACCAAACATGTTAGTAAGATTCAGTCACCAAAGCTAGTTGCATATTTTCTGTGTAATGGTATTTCATAAATTTCAAAATACCTCATAACTTTTTAAGTGCTTAGAATAGCTTTTATTTAAGGGAAATTGTAAAAAAATATATGGTTTGTGAAACTTATTTACAAAAATACCTTCCAACTGATCATTTGCATTGTAAAACAAATTTTAAGTTTCAATTTTCACTCTATACATTCTATATATACACTTTTTTTATCAAGTTTCAGTTGCTTCCTCCTTTTGCATCATGCGTTTCTCTCCATCAAATTCTCTCTTCCTTATTCCGATTCTCTCCGATTTTCTCTAGATCGAACTTCTTCAAGTTTCTGCTCTCTGCAATTCTTAAATTCCCTACATAATTCTAGTTTTCTAGCTTTGTATCATGTTTTTTCTTTCAATTGAGAATGGGGATCCATGAAGTTAAAATCCTGTTGTTGCGATAGATTCGATTTGTCTCTTTGCGTTTGTTTTTATCGTTAATTTACAGAAGGATTATGCAATTTTTGTGTTGTAATTGATGTGAGGATTTTCACTGGGCTGTATAAATGCACCAAGATGCGACCTGTCCACTATGTGTTTGTGAAGATGTTTAAATGAATTAATAAAGAATTATATTGTATATGTGTTTGTAAATTTAATCAAGAGAGAGCTCGAACAAATATTGAAGAAAGTTGAAAAACACAAATTAAAAATGGAGGAAGTGATGGCTAATTTAATTGTAAATTCATCTACTAATTCTGATTTTTATCACTCTCGTCGATCTTGGAAGCATGTTATTCAAATTAATCATGAACTTAATCAGCTTATTAGTTTAATTAATTATTTTACATGTTCTGATCATTTTTTAATGCATTTTCATTATTTTTCAAGATTAATTTGACATGACATATTCTTCATACCTACAACTTTCTTACTAGTTTTGATATATTTTGTTCTTCATATCAGTTACATACCAGATTCCTGCTGTTCTGATTCAATACTTTGTAGAGTTTTATCTTACATGTTCTAATCATTTTCTAATGCATTTTCACTATTTTTCAAGATTAATTTGACACAACTTATTCTTCATACCAGTTTCCTACCACTTTCTTATTAGTTTTGACATTTTTTGTTTTTCATACCAACTTCCTACCAGATTCCTACTATTTTGATTCAATACTTTATAGAGATTTATCTTACATGTTCTAATCACTTTCTAGTGCATTTTCGTTACTTTTCAAGATTAATTTGACTCAAGTCGTTCTTCATATCAATTTCCTACCACTTACCTGTCACTTTTTTATTCATTTTAACATTTTTTGTTCTTCATACAAGTTTCCTACCAGATTCCTACTATTTTGATTCAATACTTTGTAGAGATTTATCTTGCATGTTATAATCCCTTTCTAGTGCATTTTCATTACTTTTCAAGATTAATTTGACACCACTTATTCTTCATACCACTTTCCTACCACTTTCTTACTAGTTTTGACATTTTTTGTTCTTCATACAAGTTACATACTAGATTCCTACTATTTTGTTTCAATACTTTGTAAAAATTTATCTTACATGTTCTAATCACTTTCTAATGCATTTTCATTACTTTTCAAAGATTAATTTGACACAACTTGTTCTTCTTACCGGTTACCTACCACTTTCTTACTAGTTATGACATTTTTTGTTCTTAATACCAGTTTCATATGAGTTACATACAATATTCCTATTGTTTTATTTAATACTTTATAGAGTTTTATCTTACATGTTCTAATCACTTTCTAATGCATTTTCATTACTTTTTAAGATTAATTTGACACAACTTGTTCTTCATACCAGTTTCCTACTACTTTCTTACTAGTTGACATTCTTTGTTCTTCATACCAGTTACATACAAGATTCCTCCTGTTTTGATTCAATATTTTGTAGAGATTTATCTTACATAATCTAATCACTTTCTAATGCATTTTCATTACTTTTCAAGTTTAATTTGACACAACTTATTTTTCATACTAGTTTCGTACCACTTACCCACCAGTTTCTTACTACTTTTGATATTTTTTATTCTTCATACCAGTTTCATACTTGTTACATACCAAATACTTATCTTTTTGATTCAGTACTTTGTAGAGATCTATCTTACATGTTATAGTCACTTTCTAATGCATTTTCATTACTTTTAAAGATCAATTTGACACAACTTGTTCTTCATACTAGTTTCCTACCACTTACCTACTATTTTCTTGCTAGTTTTGACATTTTTAGTTTTTCATACCAGTTTTATACCAGATTCCTACTATTTTGATTCAATACTTTGTAAATATTTTAATTTACATGTTGTAATCTTTTTCTAATGCATTTTCATTACTTTTAATATTATAATTGTTTGTTTATTGATATGGAGATAAACTTTTGACATGTATTTGTGTTACTTGTCTTATTTTCATAACAAATTTGACACAAATTATTTTTCCTACCAATTACATGCCACTTACCTAAACAGTTTCTTACCAGATATCAAACAGTTGAAAAAAAAAATTTCGTAAAAGTATATCACAATGGATGACGTTTTGAAGATAAAAATGAGACGAATAAAAAACTCTAAAGCGACATGTCAAAAATGTAAACGGTTTGAGAGATAATGACAAAATAAGATAAGAAAATTAAAAAATAAACGTAGAATGTAAGGGAGGAGAACACAACAACTTTGGAATGTATAGAATGTAAATACGAAACTTAATTGGTCAAATAAGTTATGGCACAAAACTTACAGTGTATTATTCTTAACTTTCAGCACATTTATAAAATTTTCCCTATATTTAACAAGTAGATTAAAAAATTGATTTCTATACATCATAAATAATTTTAACCTCCCTATTGTTTGCACTATTACACTAACACCTCCCTAACTTTTTTTAACATAACTTATTCCTCCCTGTAGTTTGTTTTCATTCAACTGTTACCTCCTTCTGTTAACTTTTATAACTTTTTCATCCGAATAATTTTTTCTTTGACAAAATTACCCTTTTTATGAGTTATATTTTTTTCCTTATCTTTCACATATCCTTCCTAAACTTTTATGTATAATTTCATTAATTCAAATAACAAAATAATAATAATTGAAACATCATTTATATTTTTTAATTTCTTATAAACCTTCGCATAAGGATTAAACATAACTGAACAATAAAATTTAATCTTTTTTATTAAAAAAAAAGATTGTATGCTAATTATATATTTTTATCTTCATATTAACCAAATCAAATAAAGTACTTTAAGTCTAAAATCAAAGAGATTTTATGAAAATTAATTAAATAGTTTTGAAAATTACTTACTAGTAAAGGATTATTATTACCATATTATCATCATTTCTGGTTACAATTATCTTTCAATTGTCTGACAAAAAAAATTATAAGAGCTTTGATTATATATTATCTTACTAGTTATATAAACTAACAACTTAATGTTAACTTTTTTAAATTAGTTTTGCTTGTAATTGAATATTAGTTTAAGCTTATATAAACTTTGACCAATTCGTTAGTCATTGATTTGTCAACCATTAGAGAAACAATCTAAGTTATAGCTCATTACTTCAAATATTTAGAAATCTCAAAATTTATATAAATAATATAACTTTATTTTATCATCGGAATATTATGTTGGCATTCCATACATCATAGTCATTTTTAACCGTCACATAAATGGATAGTTATTATATTAAGTATAAAAGCAAAAAGCACGTTGAAATTATATGAAAATATGCTGTGAATATACAAAATGAATAAACAAAAACATAAAGACAATTTGGTCAAATAAAAAGTTATTTAGATGGAAAAGTAATAAAAATTAACATGAGGAGATCATAGTTGGATGGAAACAAAACATATATAGGCATGAGTTTTATTAAAAAAACCTAGGGAGATAGTAGCATAATAGTGAAATATTTGGGAGGTCATAATTATTTACCTTCTTTAATCGACTTAAAACATTAAACTTTAAAAGATTAAAAAATATGCACTCCATTTCAGTTTTGTCAATCAAAATATTAATTTCTATCATCTACTAAAGTTATATAATTCAACAAATATCAAACATTTATTAAATTTAAATAATAGAAACTTAAGACACACTAGACCTTACAAACAACAAAATTTTTTTCATCCGTTCATTTCAACTTTACCACAAATTCTAATTAGAGAATCCAAATTCCTACCTTATTAGGTATTACTTATCAGCTCCCGAAGTAGATCCATTTCAAGTTAACTAGATATAAGAAACAATTTTTATAAATTATATTTAAGCTTTCCACACAAAAAAAAAAAAATTCTGCCATAATTTGCTCGTCACCACCATTAAATTAGCAAACTGAAGACAACACGCAATATGCAGGAACCCATCCTAGTAGTAGAGGAGAACATCAAACAATCAATCAAATCGAAATGTATGAAACCATTAAACTTTGATCTAGTGGTAACCACCCTTGAAGAAGTGTTGGTTATGAATTCAAACCTCACTCCATATTTCTCACAAAAATTAAATCAAAATGTATGAAAAAAAAAAAAAAAAAAAAAGGATATCAACACCTAACCACCCCACCTATTACAGTACACATAAATATGGCGCGTCATATAGACAAGCCAACAACTAAAGCGAAAACTCCTTTCCACATCGATTTAGTATATATCTTACAAATTGAGAAAACAAAAAAATTGAACCAAAAATCTCTGTCTGAGCTACTTCAACATGGACAATCAACTGCCCTCTTTCCTTTCCAGGAACTTTTGCAATCATGTAGTTGGATTTCCATCTTATTGTTGCTCATTGCATTCTCAAGGTTAATGATTCATTTCTCCCAGCAAATTAAGTTTTTGATTTTTCTTTACTGAAAGAAATCACCTTTGCATCTTTACTGTTCCCCAAGCTTCCACTGAAGCAGAATTCATAGCTATTTGCAACCACCTTCTGCAGAAACCAAGTATAAAATAAATACATAGGATGAAATTTATACATAAAATGAGTAGGGTTTGCAATGTCCATATAAGAAGGAATAAGATTAACATTAGAAATTTAGAAGAGATAAATGACTTAGTTGAGAAAGCAGTGAATGCAAAATATAAGTGTAACACAAGGCCTGTAAGATAAAGAAAGAACGCTAGTATAAATTTTCAGAGATCAAAACAAGCACATGCAGCCTCTAACACCAAGTTCACTTGTATACTCAGTTATTCATAAAAAAAATCATTACTTTTTACATTTTTGAATATGTAGGGATGCTTCGTATTTTGTGAATGAACACGTATTCTCCACTATAGCAGTGTTTTAAAAGGTGCTAAACGCTAGTCGGGCGGCTAAAACCTCCAGGGGCCTAGGCGGGGATTAATCGAGACCTAGGCGGGGACTAGGCGGATTAGTTTTTTAAAATATATAATTTTTATTAATGAATTAAAATAATAAATTTAGCTAACATATAAAATTTTTATATAACAATATTAAAAATTCATAATTCTAGGTTTTGGCGACAATTTTTTAGACTTTGGCGACATTTTCTAGGCTTTGGCAACACTTTTTTCTGTATTTGACGACGCTTTTCTAAGTTTTGGTGACACTTTCCACTTTGACCGCCCGATTATATAAAATCGGGGTAGAATTCCAAAAATCCCTGCCTAGATGCCGCCTAAGCGGCCGCCTTGACCGCCTTTTAAAACAGTACACTAGAAATACTTAAAACTTTCCGAAAAATTGCTTAAAATTGTCAACTACGTACTATTTGTTAAATTAACTTTTAATTAGATGGTTGCATTCTTGTTTTCCAGTATGGAATACATAGATGATAATATTTACAAATTTATTTGCTATTTTTATTTTTCAAAATAGAGCCTAGGGTGGCGCTTCACGCAATTTGGGGTCTTAGCGCCTAGCGCTTATATTAACACTGTTACTGGCAATGATGATCAAATTATCATATATTATGGCGGTGTACCTAAGAACTTCAAAATGGAGCCTCAAGTGATTCGTCCCAGACTTCAGCACTCCCATTTGATGCATCTTCAACATCTTCCTCCATAGAAAGCCTGATATATTCTCGATGTGCAAACCGATCCCACTCCGTTAATGATGGATTCTCACGCTCCTATTTGTTACAATGTTTCCAAGACCATTAGAACAATTTCGACAGACTAGAGTGCTCAAGAGTTCTAACAGCAAAAAGATTTAACTCAAACAGAGAAAATACCTGACGGATCAGAAACGGATCACGGGTTTCAAAGGCCATAAACTTATTAAGATTGAAAAGGATATTGAAAACACTTCCTGAAAGTTTACAACATTTCAGATCCGGTAATGTGATGGAGCTCTCATTCTGCGAAAGGAAAAATTTCAAGAGTCAAGATTCCAACATCTCCAAATCATGGTAACATAAAGTGACACAGAGACTGAAAATGTTATGTGCAATTTATTTTTGGGGGGAAACCTCTGGTCCAATCATATCGATTATTTGGCACAATATATCCTCGAATAGGACAGGCTCTTGAGCCATGCATTCCATACGATGCAACTGCTCTTCATAAAAGAATTGCATCTCATTCCGTGTCAGAACTCCATTTCCATCTAAGTCAATGCACTTGAACCTAATAAGGAAAAAGTATTGGCCAACTTATTCAATCAGTAGAAGAACCCTTCATAATAATTTCATGAAAGGATTAGTTATGCACGTGCAAAATGACAAAGTTTTTGGTTGACATATGATGAAGGTGTATGACACATCATGACAATGGAGCTTTGAAACAACCCCCACTTAAAATTTATGTTGTAACAGCTGAAACATAAAAAAAACTACTAATTAGTTTCTTTCCAACCCTCTCAAACCCTAGGCAGGGTTTTTTGGGACACCGTCCAGAGTTTATATAATCGGGCGGTCAAGGCAGAAAATGTCGCCAAAACTCATAAAAGTGTCATCGAAGACTAGAAAAGTGTCGCCAAAGTCCAAAAAAGTGTCACAAACGCCGAGAAAAATGTTGTTACATAAATTTTTAATTTTATTATATAAAAATTTATGCATTTATTATTTTAATTCATTTATAAATATTAAAAATCTAAAAATACTAATCCGCCTAGTCCCCACCTAGGTTCTGATTAATCCCTGCCTAGGCCCCCGGAAGCTCTAGCCATCCGACTAGCGCCTTTTAAAACACTGCTCAAACCACCAACTATTTTCTTATTAATCAGTCTTAGTTTTTTTAACAATACTGAATAAAATTATAAGTAGACTTTCTTATTAAGATGCTATTGTATTCCATAGACAGAATTATCTCTTAATTATAGTTTTCTTGATTTCCTAGTGTGCGTTCACTTGGTTTTATGCAGAGGAAAAGAGATTCTACATTTGGTGACTGGTGAGGAACTCAATAATGATTCCTTTTACCACAATTTATAATTACATTTGGCACTACGAGTTATCTAAATAATGCAAGATACAAACAGTCAACATATTTCCACAACTCCGGATAAAGGAAAAATATCATTGTGAATAAATTTTATTATATTACTATGCTAATCATATTAACATCATTGTGAATATATGTTAGTATTTACTATGATATCCATATTCTAATGACTAAGGAATGAACATATACCAATACTCAAGACTAGGTTCAGAAGATTTATCCTCCTCTGACAGTATAAAGTACACAAAATCTTCATATCCCATTTTCCCTTCAACCTTGCTTGTAAACTTTCTTGAAACCTGATGACAACACATACAATGAGATGTTTAACTAAAATTATGATAGTATAAGATAAGACACAAAATGAGCAGAATGAAGCGTCAAATTAATTGGTGGGTTTGGAGTAAAAAGATAGAATGACCAAGACAAACCTGGGAAAATATTCTATCTACAATTCTGTATGTTAGCGCATGGTTACCATATCTGATAAGGTTCTCTTTGTCAATCAAAAAATCATGATCGGTGTCCAATTCCCAAAACTTGCAGTAAATCACATAGAAGTGTTCATACGAGAAATATCTGTATTCAAGGTGCACAGTGAACATCACAAGAATTTAGAGTTGAGAGTTCCACACTATATAGAATTTGAAATGGAAGACTAATAAGCTTATAGCCAACAAAAGTTTCCTACAGCTCAACTTGGCCAGGCCACAATCTAGTTGAGTTCTGGAAAAGAAATACATGCCAAATCTTTTGACAAGTGACCAACCTCAGGACTTTATTTATGTCCTCTTCTTCATCAGCATGCTGCATTGCATCAATCAAGTTTCCACGTTTCAGCTCCCTGAGGGTAAGGTGACCACCCCCAGATCTATTTATGTAGTAAAATATTCTGTATATCACAGTTTCAGCTGTAAATATGTGAAGAAAAACTTCAGTTAACAAAGCAAAATATATATAGTAAACAATATAGCAATTTGCAACATATAGCATTAATAATAATAGCATTTACATATTAGTTTATGAAGCTCAAATCTTCATAGGACCTTCCTAAAAAAAACTCTTTATAGGACCAAACTACATGCTAAATAGCTACTTGAGAGTAAAGTGAAAATTGTGACTGAATTATCAAATTTGAGCAGTAAATAAATATTAGAATACAGAATAGTATAATTGATTTTTCCTGTGATTACAGGCTCCTTGTTTTGAATGGGGATAGACGAAAGATTAGAGACGGTAAAATGAATTTATAAATCACAAACTCAGCAATTCATGCAAGATATTTCTAATATGCCTCTTCACAAAGGACAAAAGGCCAGATGAAACATAAGAAACTATAGAACTGTTAAACTACCATGCCAGAGTAGAACTCCAAATGTTTCCAGCATCAGTGGATTAGCTAACTTCTTACACATGAAAACCCGACTTAGTTGCATAATTATTAATGGTTGATTAGTTCTATCGAGTCCTTTGACTGCAGTAAAGAACTAGAGACCACAGGATTTCTTTGATATTATCCAGAAGCTCCTCCAATTATAGGCCTAAACCATCTTAGATAGGAATATCTCTATAAATGGGCCTCTTTCGGGAAACTTGATACTTGGAAAGAATTTCTTGAAACCATAAAATGACCCATAGCTTTAGTTTTCGTGTCAAATATAATCATCTTGCCCGATGTACAAACAAACCTAATCTCATAAGACTTATAACATATTCATTCAATTTCAGCAGGTAAAAAAAGAAAAAGTATAACCAGATCGTCTTCAAAACATTTCGAAAGCCAAGTGCTTTGCATGGTGGTTTCTGGGAGCACTGTTACAATATCCCCTACCAAATAGGCATTAACCAGCACTTTATTCATTTGAGAATATACATGTGTTCTAGGGTGTAACAACTAATTAAAATCAGCATTTCAATTGGATAGAAGAGCTTTGAAACAGGATTATTACGAACCGTATCTCTCTTGAAACTCAGGTGTGCTCTGTAAGAACTCTAATCCTGGATGAGTTGCCAATAGCTTTCGAAGAACAGGTTTAAAGTCTTCCTGTTGTCATTTCAATTATTATAAACATGAAACAAAAACAGAATTTATGATGACAAATATTATGAAAATAACATGCAATAGATTCCATAAACTTACAACCAAACAAGTGACACAACCACAAAACTACTGAATATTCATGTAACATACATGTACTGTACCAGAACAGAATTCTCACATACCTGAGTGAGGTATCTGAGATTCGTTTGTTTAAGGATCTTATATATTTGAGTCGCTATATCCAATGTCAGCATCTTTCCATGTATCCAAAAATTAACAAAGGCATCCCTACAAACAATTCAAGAAAACCAACTTCAGTTAAACAAGCAGAATTATCAGTAAATAAGACCAACATCAAAGCCGATAAGCGAATTCAGTCAAATGGTCAACCAATAGTGTTATTTTAATGTCAATTTGCTAACTCAAAAGCAGATGAACCAATCTTACAAATACCAAAGTCCAAATAGCAATAGAAAGATTGAATCAGGAATTGTTTTAGTTCAATTTGACTATGGGAAACTTGATTTCCGGTTTATTTTATTTCTGAAATTGAGCCTTTGAGGATTAAGATTCGTTTTAGCCTTTAAAGGTCCAATGCCTATAGGAATAGATTGGTCCATACCCAACTTTTTTATTGAGTTTTCAGTCAATTAACAAAGTTCTAAGCATTTATGCTTGTTCAGTGGAAGTCAACCTTGGGTGCAACACCTATCAGAAAGTCTGAATATGCAGTTCATACAAACAAGCTTTAAGTGGGAGTTTTATAGTTCCATCACTTCAACAACTTACTCAGCAAGCCATTTTCATCACCATCAACCAGTTCATAGTTACAAATCAATTTAAAAGATGGAACTTAATAGCAATACACATGGTAGAAATATTGCTCCAATTTTTTCTCAAACATACTTCACCAATTTGGGCAACATATAAAAAATACTGCCAGACTCTAATAAGAGCATAACTTGAAGGAAGAAGCACATATTGTTTGGCCAAATACATCTACACCTCCAGAACATGGCCCTAAATTCTTGGTGTCATCTTCAACTTACAGTAGTTTCAATTACCATTAGAACTTAACAAAAAGTGCACCAATTTACCCATGAATGCGACTAACCCAGCCAAAGTGCAGAGTGTCGAACACACGGTTCCGCGTGCCAAATTTGGAAAAGTTAAACCAGTAATAACATCTTCTCCACTATTGAGCCGGGAGAAAAAAATTTGAAGATTTAGGGGCTTTTAAGCAAAGATTTATAGGGGAAATTAAGATTTTTGTTCATTTTGTTGAAGACCAGTCAATTTAAGAGGTGCCTTGTATTCCTGAGTCCTGATAATAGTTACTTGTGGTTAATTCACAATTTAGTACTTATTAGATTTTTAGTTGACCTGGTATTTCCTAATTGAGTAAATGGTAATTTTGTTTAGCTTATTTCAACTTTTTTGGCAATTTTGTTTTGCAAACTTTTTTCTTTGCGCATAGGCCTAGCATACCTTAGGCTCGACCCCCTTGCACCGTAGTGTGCCTTGCGCCTCTAACAACAACAAAATCACCTCCAACATATACTAATTGTATCGACAAAAATTAATGAATTTTAATATTAATGGCTCGTTTGGTTTGCGGAATAGAATAGAATAGAACATGTATGCAAAAGCATCAACTATGATACATGAATCCGACATCGGAGGGGATAGCATTTCCTAGTTACCATAGGATTCAAAAATTAGCTATTCCTCTTTGAAATGAAGGAATAGCTATTCACAAATTAGCTATTCCTCTTTGAAATGAAGGAATAGCTATTCCGTGATTCCCACGGAAACTAGAAAGAGCTATCCCCTCCGACATCGGGCTCATGTATCATATTTGACGTTTTTACATTCATTTTCTATTCTATTTTATTTCTATTCCATTCAGCCAACCAAACGAGCCCTAAGAGGATTACAAAAAAATGCCAAATATAAATGCATATAATAAGTAACTCAACCTACAAGCTTTGAAGAGTACATACTTCCAGCATATAATATCAGACAATTGTCATGTAAAAAAGAGATCATTTTGCTTAGACACTTAGTATATAATTTGTCCCTCCATATTTGTTTTCTACCAAAAACAAGAAGTATCTACCTTGTCACGAAACCAGTGCCGTTAATATCAATCCTCCTGAAAAGAGTTGATGAGAAGAAAGAGGGCAGCTTGCAAATTTCCTTGGTTATAGATTTAAATTCTGAAAATGCAAAATATCGCGAAAACAATAATATAGAAAATGAAAACCTCAACTCCAAAATACATCAAATGCACAAGTTTCATATATCACCATGTATCTGCAATCCATCAATGCGGCCGTAGAAAAAGTGGTTTATTCGAAATAAACATTGCTCTTTTAGTTCATTTGGAGGTGGGCGACCATCTTGAAAGTAAAACTGCAAACATTTGTTACCTCATTTCAAACAAAATAAAAACATCACTATGTTAATGAAAATAGACAAGAATTTTAGCAAACCTGAGGTATCAACTCTTTTACTGGCTCACTGACTACTTTTAAGGGAGAACCTAAATTAGAAAAACCAACCCTCTGTTTTGTTATACGAGGAGAACCTGAAGAACTCCTTGGAGAAAGAGGAGGAGTACTTCCACCCGGAAACATTGAAGGTAAAGCATTGCTTATGGTAACAGATGAAGAAGAAGAGTTTCCGGAGACATTGAAGGGAGCACCTGTCTTTGCATCATGAAGCAATGATGTCACCTAGAATAAAAAGATAACATATTAGAAATGTCTAAACTCAAAGGCATCACAAAATTCCTATCGCAGCTATCAAAACAATCAGAGAACTAGAAACATTAAGCACACTAGCATGCATGAAAATATAAAATAGTATTACTGTTGCATTACACGAAACCAGAATTGATGCGTTACAGTTTACACAATGGAGGCCATTCATGTAATCATGTTAAATATAACATCAACACTTGAAAAACGTCATTGGTTTAACTGCCTCTTACGCAATAGAAATTTGCAAAAAGAAAGCAATTGATGTTTTATTTAACATGGAAATGTATGTGGTTTTACAATACAGTCATCAATAACATCTAAAACAGTAAAACACAATAGCTGTAGGAAGACTTCTGAGTTGTTTCTTAACTACTATGCCCCTTTTTAATTGCAAATTTGTAATAAATGTAATTGTTGTTCTTTTTCTGATCTTCATGTGATTATGTATCACTCAGTATGAAAGTTAAATAGATGGCGTAAATAGCCCTTTCAGTACACTATGCTCAAGCAAAATTAATTTCAATGAAGGAGCCCTATAGCATATATAAACATTGCATAGAAACCTCCTCCAAAATTTTACCAGTTACAATTTCATTCTATCTATCCGAGAAAAAGAATGAAAAGAAGAATCAATGTGTCAACGTGACTAAAATAGTATCAGCTTGGCCAGTGAGTTCTGCCCTCGCAACCATCCATAATACAAACCCACCACAGCAACCACCCATATCACAAAACCACCATTTCAAGCAGATGAAACAGCATGAAAAACAGAATTCAAAATTCAAATGATGCCATGTGTCTCAAACAAAAGCAGCGTATCACTATTTATGCACGACCAAATCAAAACAAACACTTTAACATCTTTTATGCAAAAATAGTAAGATTCTGAATCATGCATCTCAGTGGACATTTCACAAATGGTGAAAGCACAATATAATACAACTATATGTTCCTGGAATACATCGAGCATCTCTTCAGTAGGAAAATGAAACTGCTTCAGCTCTACAGAAGTTAACTATCAAATATAAAATTGCTATTAAAAATGTAATTACTCTACCAGACCATTAATTAAAAAAAAAATAGAAATAGTAACTGAATTACAAATTGATGGACAAAAAACTCAATATCATTTCAGATTGTGGAGATAAACCAAGAACAAGAAGAAGAAGAAGAAAAAGTTACCAGCTGGTTAGCGTCAGGTAGGGCTAGCCACTGCTCGAAGAGCTTCTGAGCAAAATCGGGATTCGATTTGAATGCCAAAGGAGACACCTCCGGCAGCTGCAGCAACTCCGCATCTAGCATCACCGCATCGCCAACAGCAACAGGACTCGCATCCATAATTTACACCAAGTCAAATCAAGTCAAACATATAGATCACAGAACCCTAGCCACCAAAGCAAAGGGCTCCCAATTTCTCTTTCCAAAGGATAAAAGCAGAAGATTAGATAAATTGTACAGACATAGGAGTAAAAATATACAATTGAAGAGACTTAGATTCAAAGCTCAATGAAGCTAAGCAACCCTAGATCTTTACAAAGTGGACGAATAATTTTCTTTTGAAAGCGTCCACTGAGAAGAAGATATCGTTGCATAGATAAAGAAATGGAGGAACTTGAAGAAGAATTTAATGGTTGGAGCAACGATTGAAGCGAATCAATGGGCTGTGAAAAATTGCGAAGACTTTTCTAGTGAAAGGAGAAAGGAGAAAGGGAAAGGGGGCTGTCTGGGGGCGTTTCTGTAGTTAGACCTGAATAACGTCGATCAAAATCAGAATGGACACGTGTTCCTTTTGTCACGTGCACGAACATGAGATTGTTGAACTGCCATTTCTATTCCTCAATTACTAAAGTCAAGTGTTTGAAGGTCGATAAGTCCCGAAATTTGGGGATGACAATGTTTGGGCCTGAATTTGATCTGTAAACATGTCTTCACCGTTTCAAGATTTTAAATTTCACCATTTAAGATTGGTATAACAGCCAGATCGAATCTATGTTAGTCTTGAAATATGGGTTCACATTGGATCTAGATCTATTTCATTACCATGCTTAGTAGCCACTAACTTTATTTGATTCTTTTGTTAAATATTGTTCTGACCTATTACGAGTAGGGTGTTCAAAAACTGAACCAAACCGAAATAACAGACCGAGCTGATGTAATTCGGTTTTTCAGTTCGGTTATTCGGTCTAAATAGTTCGGTGTCGGTTATTGATTTTATAGATTTTCGGTGATTTTGGTCAGTTCGGTTTTTATTAATAATAAATCGATATAACCGAACCAAACCGATTAATGAAAATATGTATGAAAAACTAATTTTTTATAATTTATAATATCATCTTTTTACCTAACAATTAAACAATATATAATACCAACAAAATCTATACCGAAGCTACCTCAATCTCCACGCCACCTGAAACACTAATACTAAATATTATATAAGGGCATTTAGCTTATTGATCCTGCCAAAAAATGTATTTCTCATTTAGTTGAAATTTACTTATTAATAATATTAGTTTGTTTATAATTTTACAAGTCCAGTAATTACTAAAAAATCGGAAAAATCTTATTTTTATTTCAATTTATAAATTTTTTCTTAAAAAAATAGAGTAAATTAATGTGGATAACAAAAGACTATAGTAAGAATTAGTAAAGATAAATAATAGGAAAAATAAACAAAACAAAACTAAAATAATCGAACCTAATACATTGATTCGGTTCGGTTGCTTTTTTATATCGGTTCGGTTTCAACTTGTATTTTTTAACTATTCAGTTGTCGATTTATTTGGTTCGGTTCGGTTATTCAACCGAACCAACCGATGAACACCCCTAATTACGAGTATCTTTCATCGCTTTCTCATATTGGTGTCTAAAAAAGTTTAATTTTTAAGCTTTCGTCATGAAAGCAAATTTTTCCATTAGCGAAAGTTAGGAAAACAATCCCGAATATAATCAACATGTTTTATGCAACATTTATTATCTAGTAAATGAAAATTTGTATTCCGCCTCATGGATGGTGCAATAGTTAGGAATAACGATGATAAATGTAAGATAAACATTCTAACATATTTACCATTCTTTCATTCAATTATATATTATGCTTAATGTATCGGGAGGTGCAGTAAATTATCCCAAAAAATCTCATTTCCCCCTAAACTTTCAAAGTGACACCATAGCTACTTCAACTTTTAAAAAAGTGCATCACTTTACTTTCCTAAACGTCATGTGTCAGCATCTGAGAGAAAATCAAAAGAATGACATCTTATAAAGATCAAGCCAACTAGAATTTGGTGCACTTTTTAAATGGTGAGGTGGTTACAAGATTACTTTGAAAGTTCAGGGACGTAGTGGGTTTTTTTGGAACAACTTAAGATACCTCCTTAGACATTATGCCTTATATGAAGTAATACATTACATGACACGTATGGAAAAATTTTAGAAAACCAATCAAAACTAGTTTAGAATTGTGAAAGCATAACCAAATATGCATTTTAGATGATGTGAAATTTTTTAATTTTGATTAATTTAATTAAATCAAATTTTCAAAGTGAATCCTTAATGTTTATCTTGTTATCCACAATTTATAAAAAGAGTTATTCCAATGTGAACAATATAGTTTATTATATCAAATTAAAGAAGATTAGGTGGACAAACCCCTTTCTCATTCTGGGCAACCCACTCAGTCCTATATGAAGTTAAGTCCTCTACATGTGGAAGAATCAACTGCTCTGGCTATTTGCAACATGATTCGTAGATCGATTCACATAAATAAATCATTAACTACTTGTTAACATAGTCAAATAATGACAGGCATGTACATGCTACGCAAAACTCCCAGGCGGACTACATCCGCCAGAAGCAGGGAAAGATATTACAATAAGGCTAGGAATGTTCTTGCCAATCCAGGCGGATCCCATCCACCCTGAGAGTAAAGCCTCGGTAGTCATCCAGGCAAACTGTATCCGTCCCAAATTTGGAAGAAACCAAGTCTTCCCCAATCTTAGAGAAATTTCCAAGCGGCTACCTAGCTGAGTCGGCTCGTCTGCCTAGACCGACCCCGATGCCTCGAGAGCAAAGAGTTCAATTAAAACTCTGAGTCTCCAAAGAGACCTCCATAATTGGAACTCTCACTTCAGATAAACTTTATCCTGTCAACAGGATAAAGATCCATTCAAACTAGAACTCTAAATGATTCACACTTTGGATCAGACTTGGGGACGTTCAATGAGTATAAAAGGACCCTTTGGGTCACCACGCAAATGGATGTATTCTAAAAACACAAGATACTCCCTTCTTCTTCTCTTAAATTCGATCTAACTTAAGCATCAAAGAGGCTACACCGGTCACACTACTAGTCCCCCATAGCAACGTTCGTTATTTTGCAGAAACCTTCAGACCACGACGAAGAGGAGCATTGGAGTCAACTTCAATCAGCAAGTTAGCACGTCTAGGCTAATTTAACATTGGTGCGGTGAGCGTGGACTGAATTTACTTACTCAGGCGAGAATCTCAGTTCACACGAACATTCGGATAATCGAAAAATTTCAGTTCCTAGTCAATCTCAAATGGCTCACAACGGAATAAGCAGCCATCCCCCAACCACAGAGATAGATGTCACGGGGGTGCCATCGCCTAAGATTGGCGAACACCCCCAAGGTGACAAACCCGTAGGAGGAGATAACCAACTCCTTCAGTTGCAACAAAAATATAAAATTACCCCAAAAGAGATGGAGGCATATCGAAAATCAGTTGTCGAGACGTACATCTCTTCCGGTGTGATGTACGGAGATCTGAGCAAAGCTAGCTTGGTCATATCCAAGCGGAATACAGTATCACCTCGTAACTTGATCGATGATTTTGACAGCGCATCACTAGGGCTTATGCCACCCCACCTCTACAACATCACCCAACCACCTTTCACGCCCATCATCCCTCACACAAATCCCCAGATTCCTTCCACAACACTCTCGACAACCTTGGATATCATAACCACGCAACCCATGGGACTGAATTCAGCCGGACAATCAACATAGTTGTCATTACTCCAGGGACTAGTATCGACCATGAAAGAAGGTTAGATTCCGCTTGAAGATATAAGGCCAACGTTGGCTGCTATCCAAGGATTAGGAACAAGCACGCAGCTTGAACAGATCCCAAAAATAAGAAATTTAAAGCAGGCTATCAAGCCGAAAAGTAAAGAGGAAGATGACCTAGAGTTCGAGAAGAAAGCCAAGAAGGTTTTCGCAAAACTAGCTATACCTTATCAGGAGGCAACATCAAGAACCAATTTTTCACCTTTCAAGAAAAACATCCTCGACCAGACATTGCCCAGGCTCGTCTACATACCTTCTTTTGACAAATATATGGGAAAAGACGACCCAAATTATCACGCTGCTGACTTTAAGAATCGAATGGAAATGGTGGGAGCAACTGAAGCATATATATGCCGATACTTTTCAGCCATATTTGGCGAACCTGCAGCCCAATGGTTCACCTGTCTGCCCCCTAACTCCATAGGGAGCTGGGATAAACTCAGTGACGCATTCTGCAAACATTTTTTGGGCTCCGCTCCTGTTGGATTGGTAATAAAGAGCCTACATGAAATTGTGCAAGGCATAGAGGAAAGCCTCCGTGAATACTACAATCGCTTCAATGAAGTTTGCCTGGATGTATGAGACTTGGATTTTAGCACCGCCAAAGAGGCAATGTTGAAAGGTACACAGGGTTGAGATCTCAGGAATGCAATCCTCATTAGGCATCCCAAAAACCTCCAATAAATGCTTGGAATGGCCAAAGATTTGATTCCAACAGATGAAATAAATTTCAACTGAAGGAAAGAAAGTTGGGGCAGGGAAACAAAGAGAGAGGACAAACCTAGATTTGATAATAGGAGGCGGAAAAATAGAGGCGAATCTAGTCGAGGTGGATATCTTAAAGAAGACCATCCTAGGCTGAATGCATCTTTGAGCCAAATACTAATATCTATAAAAAAAAAACCCCGGAGAGAAAAAAACATTCATTTTCCTAAAATCCCTGACAGAGTCTCTTTGGGACGGGATTTGAACAAATTACCATAGAGCTAAAGGTCATCACATGGATGACTGCAGATCATTGGCTAACATAGTGCATGGGCTGATCAAAGCTGGTAAGTTTAGCCAGTTCGTGAAAGGAATCTCCAAGAGGCATGAAAGGAGGGAGGGAAGCGAAGATGAGAGAGAAGATGACTTGAATAAAAAGTCTAGCTGAACAAAAGGAGTAATAATGGTGATTACAGGCAGATCATAATTCGAGTCGCCCCAAAAGAAAGCTAGAGGTTCGTCTAGCAAAAAGAACAATGTAGAAAGCGAGGCAGAAATCCTGAAGCCATTCAGGCAAAACTCGTTAATAGAAAAACAACATGCTGACCCTATAGTCATCGAAGCAACAATAGAAAATTTCATGGTGGGAAGGATCCTTTTGGACACTGGCAGTTCTGTGAATATCATCACCAAAAGTGTTGTTGAGAAATTGGGAGTACATCACTCTCGAATTCGAGCCGAATGCTCACCACTCATCGGGGATCAATGGATAGCCCATACAATCCTTGGGAGAAGTCACATTGGAGGTGGAAATGGGAAACCTCAAACATAAATTCCGCGGGAAAGTAGAGTTTACCATCGCTGACATCTCAGTGGGCTTCAATATCATATTAGGAAGACCTTTCCAAACTGAAACCCGCATGGTTATCTCCCTAATGGACTTGGTATTTCACATACCAACTACAAAAGGGACAACAATAATAATTAGCAACCCCCAAGTAGCTCAAGAGGCATACCTGGCCGCATTGCACAGAGAATCACTCCTGGTGGAAGAGGAGTTTGAGACGGACCGGCCGGAGAAAATCGAGGCGGCTGAGGAGCTAGAAGAGCTCAAAGTTGGTCTAGAACGCTCGCTTAAAATTGGGAGAAGCCTTTGCAACGATGCAAAGGTAGAAATAATTTGCACCCTTACTAATCAACAACATGTTTTTTCATAGTCATCTGAAGACCTCGTGGGTGTCAAACCTGAGGTCATACAACACAAGCTAAACTTAAACCCAAGCGCCGAGCCGATCATTCAAAAGAAAAGGAAGCATGCATCTGAGAGACAGAAAGCCATTGAAGAAGAAGCAAGAAAGCTCTTAAAAGCTGGACACATTAGAGAAGTCCAATATCCAAGCTGGTTATCCAATATTGTATTGGTGAAAAAATCGAGTGGAGCCTACAGAATGTGTGTAGACTTCACTGATGTGAACAAAGCAACTCTAAAAGATGCTTACCCGCTCCCAAGCATGGATCAATTGGCGAACGCAACGGCAGGCTATGCGGTCTACTCATTGTTAAACGCCAAATGCAGGTATAACCAAATACCCATGCACCCCGTTGATGAAGAAAAAACATCCTTCATAACCCACCAATACACCTACTGTTACACAGTCATGCCCTTTGGCTTGAAGAACGAGGGTGCAACTTATCAAACATATATGAATGAGATGTTCCGCGACGAGATAGGAAAGTCAATGGAAGTCTAAGTGGACGATATGATAATCAAGAGTAGAAGCGAGGTGAAACATGCAGAAGACATCCGAAGGGTTTTCAAAGTATTGCAAGAATACCGCTTGAAACTCAATCTGGAAAAATGCACATTTGGAGTGAAAGGTGATAAATTCTTGGGGTTCATGATTTCCTAAAGAGGGATAGAGGCTAACCCAGAGAAAATCGAGGCAATTCTTAAAATGGAACCGCCTCAAACCCTAAATGAAGTTCAAAGATTAAATAGCAGAGTCAATGCATTGGGAAGATTTATATCTTTCTCAGCCAAAAGATGCATGCCTTTCTACAAGGCAATAAAGAAAGATAAAGACTTCAAATGGGATCAACCCTGCCAAAAAGCTTTCGAAGAGCTAAAGAAATTCCTGGGAAAACCACCACTTCTCAGCACACCCCAGCCGGACGACACATTGTACATGTACCTGGCTGCTACTGACTAGGCGGTAGGAACAGTGCTGATTCGAGAGGAAGGACAAGACCAATTCCCAAGTTACTACACTAGAACGCTGAGCTCAAATACCCTCGATTGAAAAACTCGCCCTAGCTTGATCTCAGCCTCCACTTGGCTGAGACCCTACTTCCAGGCCCACACAGTTATAGTGAGTACCAATTTCCAACTAAAAAAAGTCCTCCAACAGCCTGAAACATCAAGGAGACTAGCTGAGTGGGCTATCCAATTGGGTGAGCATGACATAAGATTTGAAAGCAGAAGCGCCATGAAAGCTCAAGTTCTGGCAGACTTTGTGGTAGAATTTGCGGGCTCGAGCCGGCCAAAGAAATCAAAACTGAATAATGGGAAATCCTCATGGATGGAGCATCCTCTCATGAAGGAGCCGAAGTATACATTCGAGGCCCCGGAAAAATCAGATTCTCTTACGCAGCAAAACTAGCCTTCCCCGCGATCAACAATGTAGTAGAATATGAGGCAGTTATCAAAGGGCTAGAGCTAGCCTGAGTGATAGCACCAAATCGATTATTGCTCAAAAGTGACTCAAGGCTAGTCGCAAACCAGATTAATCGAAACTTCGAAATAAAAGATGCTGAAATGGTAAAGTATCTCTGAAAGTTAAGAAATCTTATAGAGATACTAGAGTCAAAAGGAGTAGCCTGGAAAATTAAACATATTCCCAGGAAAGAAAATGAGCGGGCTGACGAGTTAGCCAAGGTGACTTCAAGAAAAGAAGAGTGGAAAAACCTCACATGCCCCGTACGAGGTAATCACCCACCCAAACAATGAAATGGAGGTGAGCTTATTAATAAAGCAATGAGATCTCGGGTGGATGAAATCCATCTACGATTACCTGGCCACAAACAAACTGCCTGACGATAAAATCGAGGCTTACCAAAATTGTAAGGAAAGCCATGTGGTTTTCTTTACTAAATGGGGAGCTTTACAGAAAATCATACTATGATGCCTGGAAAAAATGCATAACGGCTCAAGAAGGAGCTAAAATACTGCAAGAACTTCATGAAGGAGACTGTGGATCCCACCAGGTGGTAGTAACATTAGTTAGAAGGGCAAGCCTCGCTAGCTTTTATTGGGAATCTATGAACCTAGACACAGAAACATACGTCAAATCTTACCATCAATGTCAAATCCATGCATAAAAATCTCACATCCCCCATGCAGTACAGTGCCCCCTACTGAGCGCCTAGCCATTCACAACATGGGAAATTGACATTGCGAGACCACTTCCTGAAGCAAGCAGACAAAGAAAATAGATCCTAGTGGCCATTGACCACTTTACCAAATGGGTCTAGGCGGCTGCTCTTAGCAGTATCACACCAAAACGGGTTCTGGATTTTGTCAAAAAGAACATCATAATGCGATTTGGAGTACCACACAGAATCATCTCAGATAATGGTACGCAATTCACATCCAGCAAATTCCAAGACTTCAGCAAGGAATTGAAGATTGAAACCCACTTCAGCTTAGTGGCTCACCCACAAACTAATGGCTAGATAGAAATTACAAATAAAATGCTCGGTCAAGGAATAAAGAAAAGGGTGATGGAAAGAAAGGGAATCTGGCTGGATGAGTTGATTAATGTGCTATGGGCATACCGGACGACCCCATGCACATCTACCGGAGAAACACCTTTTTCAATGGTATATGGGGTCGAGGCGGTTCTACCCATCGAAATCAGTCCTCCATTTGACCGAGTGGCCTACTACACGGAGAAAGAGAATGACATCAACATGAGATATCATCTTGACGATCTATAAGAGAAATGGGAGAGGGCGTGCATCCTTATGGCTACCCACAAAGCTAGGATTGCCAAATACCATGAAAGGAAGGTTAGATAAATTCGCCTCCAAGAAGGTGATATGGTCCTTAATGACGTAACCACCTCACAGGTGCGAGAGGGAAAAGGCAAGCTGGGGGTGAATTAGGAAGGCCCCTATAAAGTTTCACAAGTTATCTGACCAGCAACGTACAAGTTACAGACCATGGAAGGAAAGGAGGTCCCAAGAACGTGGAACATAGCAAAGCTTAGGCTATATTACATGGCTTACGACTCTTAGAGGGATCTAGGAGGCCGTACTCTTTTCCTTTTAAGGACTTTTTCCCAATGGGTTTCGTCCTAAAGGTTTTTAATGAGGTGGCACACCCTTAGAAGAGATAGATGACTGGATGCATAGAATTCCAAGATGTACTTTTTAATTTATTCAATAAAAAGTAATTATTTTCAAAACGTGCACATTTAAGTACTTATCATACTTTGAGATTGTACAAACAATAAAATGAAAGCGCTTAAAACATTCAGGCGGCCAAACGCATAAGACCTAAATATCATAAAATGGCAAACATAAGGCCATTGAGGTTGCTCAAAAGCATAAGACCTAAATATCATAAAATGGCAAAATAAGGCCATTGAGGCTGCTCAAAAGCATAAGACCTAAATATCATTAAGGCGGCTCAAGCGCATAAGACCTAGATATCATAAAATGGCAAACATAAGGCCATTGAGGCGGCTCAAACGCATAAGACCTAAACACCATAGCAAGCATAAGATCATTGAGGCGCCATAAAAAGCATAAGACCTAATGTATCATTAAATGATGAATAATAGACCATTAAGGTGTCTCAAAAGCATAGAACTTCACTAAGTGATAGGCACAGAACCATGAAGGCATCAAAATAAATAATAAATGAGATTTCAGACTGCAAAAAGATACAAAATAATGCTCGAGGCGGAAAAATAATATGCCATTAAAAGGCCCAACGAGGTTGAAATATTCTTACAAAAATGTTGAAAAGGAAAATAAAGCTAAAATCTACGCTCCGGGGCAGGTCGATTCGACATCATCTCCTTTCTCCGGCTCCTCCTCCTCTGCTGACTCATCTAGGGAAGTCTCCTCCTCATCCAACTCGTTAGGATACTTCACTCCCATCAAAAGATCCTCGGGAAGATTCAGGTGGCGAGCCCGGCAAGCCTCAAAAACTAGATGGCCATATTCACGACCATCCACCGCTTTGTTAAGCATAGCTCGGCTATAATCGAAGACTACTTTTGGAACCTCCGCCTCATATTTTAAGACGGTGTTCTGCAAGTTATCCCGAGCCAAAGCCAACTCCTCAGCCCTCTTTTAGGTCTCCTCCGCCTTTTTGCAGCTGCTGGCTCAACTCAATATTGACAACCTCGAGCACTTCGACCTTCTTATTAGTATTCTCCAGCTCACGAGCTGTGAGTTCGTGAGTCCGCTCCAGGCGCGCCATGTCCCAACTTTTCCGGGTCAACTCAGCCGCTCAAGAAGCCATCTGGATAAACCAACATGTTATGAACAGTGAACAAAATACAAACCATAAACAGAAAGAAGGAAGAACCTTGATGGACATCATGAATAGAGTTTTGGACAACTGAAGCAAAGTCTCAGCCGCCAAGACGCTCTTTTCACTAGGAGGGGCAAGATGGCCCTTAAGATGCTTAGGATTGAGGTGGTATATATGAAGGGATTGCCCTTACCCATAAATGATAGCAGATCTACCTGAAGAGACTCGACGCTAACTAGCCTAGATGAGTCAGTAGGGATGTCCAAGTTGGCAACCTGAAACAAAGATAACAACTTAAGTACCAAACAAACAAGTTAAAAAGGGGAATTTAAGTTCTTACCGGCTGGTGGGAAGCCTCTCTAGCCATAGGAGAATGAGGCGGCTCTGCAACGATCTCCAGAACCTCCTCAGCAGTATGAGCCTTACGCTTGCTTTTCCACTTGCTAGGATCTCCACCTCGAATGCTTGGAACTACATTAGCCAAACCCCTAATAAGTTCAGGCTCAATTCGTTCATTAGAACTTTTTGTTGCCTTTGGATCCCTTGGTAGCTTATTGCACGAGATCACGGTAGAAGGAAAATTAAACACTGAAAAGAAAAGGAAAGATTTAAGTACTTGGGAAAACTTATGGCCTGGTATGATAAATATGCTCTGGTTGACGAAGCTCAATAATCCTAATATTTTTCACCATGGCCTAACTAATGGTTTGGCACAGTCACACTCCCTTCCTAAGAGCTTTAAAAACATCTACCCTATGGTCCAAGTCGGCAGAATGGCAAGCTAGATCCGGGTAAAGGTTCTACTCTATTGGGAACCAAGGGTGACGGTCCTCTTGCTTGATAAAGATAAAGTAGTGTTTGAAATGTTTCACGGTGTCTAATTTATTCAAAAATTTGTAGAAACCGCCTCGGTGAGCAAAGTGATACAGATTCTCGCTTACGGTCTTCCTCAGCGAGGCGATCCACCTGAAGAACTCAACATCAAATTGCATCTCCAACCCCATACAAATTAAATAATACCCCACCAAGTCAATCCAAACATTAGGGTGGATCTAAGCCAGACTAAGGCGGAATCCCCTCAGTACATCATTGAGTCCCTTAGGAAGCGGATAAACAAACCCTGACCAACTTTGGTCCATGTAGATTCCAAAGTATCCTTCAGGTGGACGGGTGATCCACTGAGCTTGGGAGGGAAGCATTATTTAGCATTCTTTAAGCCAGGGAAAAACCTCCATCTCAAATTCCAGATCGACCCGGTCATGAACCGACTCGATAAGGTCAACCCTAGGCATCCTATTCACTATTTCCCTGGCCTTTCCTTTTCCCTTAGCTAAAATTTTAGGCCGGGTGGCCACATGCCACCTCATGGGGTGGATGGAACTCTTTTTCATTCTCTTTGAGTGAGAGGATACCCCAATTGCTGTTCTAGGCAGCACCACAGGAGTTTGGCCCATTTCTTTATCTAACTTAACCCAAACCGTCGCAGAAGAAGATTGTGAAGAGGAGGCAGACCTACTATGAGATGCCCTACTTCCATCTGACTAAGACATGACTTCAATCAGATGGCGCACCTTAGAGGTTGAGAAATAGTCAGAATAATCTACGTTCAAAGGCTTGAAGTATTTTGAGTTCATCTCAGCTATTTCTCTATCAAATTGGCTACTATTGGAGGAGTCGGAATCGGTTATTGTTACCTATTAAAATCCTAATCAGTCAGAAAAATCCTAAAGGATCTCAAGTCAGTTCAAGGTGGCACAAACAACATTTCGGTTACCTACGTTGGTATCTAGGATCTAACACTAAGTTGGAGCACAAACATCGTTTAACTTCAACAAACTAATTCCTAAGATCAAACAATATAAGTAAAGGCAATTCTGGAAAAAATCATATGAATAGTTCTGGGAAATGCATATGGCCGATTTTAGCTAAAGCACATGCTTGGAAATGTATCAACAACAAAATTGGTTCTCTACGCATATGATCGTCATCAACATCAAACATACATGCAATAAGTGTTCATCACAGAACCCAAATAACATAAAAATGAAGAGCGAAAACCATGCTAATTCTGCAGAGTAATCATGATAAATAAGAAAGAAAGTTTTAATGACTTACTTGCAAAGAGGATTAGAGTTGAAGATGAAGCTGGAGGTAAGGAGAGAGATGTACGTATAAAGCAATACACGCAAAGCAGATCACCGGAATAAGGAGAAAGAAAGAAGTTTTGCAGAAATGGTAAAAAGAGATAATGGAACCCTTAAAGGGCATATGAGGGGACGTTTTCCCCATGAAGGATATGTGGCGCACTACCTACCTCACATTTAAAATTTAAAAAGACTTGAACTTTTCATCTGGCACTCAAGATAAGTATGCCCTAGACACGTATCCCTGTTGATAAATTCGCCTGAACCAGGCGAATCCCAAACACAAGATCCTAAAGAAGCTCTCACACTAATGGGGGGGACTTCTGTTAACATAGTCAAATAATGACATGCGCGTGTATGCCACGCAAAACTCCCAGGCGGACTACATCTACTTGAAGCAGGGAATGATATTAAAATAAGGCTAGGAATGTTCCTACCAATCCAGGCGGATCCCATCCGCCCCGAGAGTAAAGCCTCAGTAATCATCCAGACGGACTGTATCCCCTCCAAATTTGGAAGAAACCAAGTCTTCCCCGATCTCAGAGAAATGTCCAGGTGGCTACCAAGCTAAGTCGGCTCGTCCGCCTAGACCGACCCCGACTCCTCGGGAGCAAAGAGTTCAATTAGAACTCTAAGTCTCTACAGAGACCTCCATAATTGTAACTCTCACTTAAGATAAACTTTATCCTGTCAACAGGATAAAGATCCATTCAAACTAGAACTCTAGATGATTCACACTTTGGATTAGACTTGGGGATGTTCAATGAGTATAAATGGACCCTTTGGGTCACCACGCAAAGGGACTTATTCTAAAAACACAAGATACTCCCTGCCTCCTCTCTTAAGTCTAATCTAACTTAAGCATCGGAGAGGCTACGCCGGTCACACGGCTAGTCCCCCATAGCAACGTTCGTTGTTTTGCAGAAACCTTCAAACCACAACGAAGAGGAGCATTAGAGTCAACTTTAGTCAGCAAGTTAGCTAGTGGAACCACGTTCCAAGCTAATTTAACACTACTTTAAACTTACTACCGAGGTACACAGTGCCGGCCTTAAGAATTATAGGACCCTAAACCAAATTGTATATTTCAAGTTTATGGGACCCTAAGTCAAATTGTATATTAAGAAGTAAATATTTATTGGACCCTTAACCAACATAATTGCATATATAATTTTTTATAATTTTCTAGGGCCCTAGGCGGCTGCCTAACTCGCTTCCACAGTAGAGCAAGCTCTAGAGGTACAACACCGGATAAAAAACACAAACCATATTAAATTAGTTTTTACACATGACAAACAAGCCATATGACAAGACTTATTAATTAAACAAAAATAAAGGTGCAAACTAAATTTTCTTAATCTAAACTAATCTTTTGGATCCACAATTTTAAGAACTTTTGTGTGAGTGATAACATCAACCATCATCACAGATTTAGAATGATCTTACTTAAAGGAGATGAATATGCGTACCTATTATGAAATATCAACAAGTATCTTGTCTAAAGGTGAAAAAAGTCCAACCAAGTCAAACCCGACCTTGGCTTAGAAGTCAACTAGGGCCTCCAAAAATTTAGAGCCCCAAAAATTTAATCTTTATTTTTTTCTAATTATTTTTTCAAATCATAATCCAATTTCAACTTATCCATATGCGTAGTTAATTTCCTTTTTTCTTAAAATAATGAGAGTAATTAAAAGCATAAATGACAAAATAATGGAATTAATGTATCACTAATAGCTTTTGCTTTATTACTAGTCAATATGTTATTTGAAACAAAATAAATGAATTACCTATAACTTACATTGAGAAAATTTAGTTGACAACTAGTATATAAGAAATTGATAATATAATTTGCATTTTAAAAAACCAGAAATACTAGTTTAATCTAATCATAGCATACACATTTTTCACTTAGGGCCTCAAATTTTGGAAGACCGACTCTGACCAAGTGATAAACTATCAAAATTAATGTATGTAGCATGGATCCATGACATTAAATAAATGCAAATTATATATCCTAATATACTTATTAAAGAATAGAAGTAATGAGGGGTAGAGTGCTGCATTGCCCCACTGTAATTACCAGAAATCAGAAGATCCTTCTTTAAATTTTTTAGGGTGAACTTCAAAAAAGTACCTTGTGGTTTAAGCGGTTTTCAAAAAGGATCCTATGTTATTTGAGATCTCAAAAGTGAGCTTGTGAAACACTACTGTTATCAAATAATAGATTTTTAGTTGATCCCTTAAAAAAATGATGATGTGGCCAGGGGTAGGATCAGAAACTCACTTTTAGGGGCACTATAAAAGCCAAAATTTCACAGACACTTCCCAAATCTCTTCTTCTCTCTTCAAACTGGTACTATAACCCTATCTCTAATCCTAAATCTTCTCAATCTTTGATGTTTTTCTCAAATTAAAGTAGGGTTATTCATCTATAGTAGTTTCGTTCATCTTTGAAATTTGGAATCTCTGAAATTGATAGAAATCACGAATCCCTGATGATGAGTTCTTCTTTATCTCAACCTATCAACAACAAAGAACGGGGAGTCCGATGCTACTGTGGTCTTCATTCGCCACTAAAACGACTTGGACAAATGATAATATGGGGCGGTAGGTTTTTTAGATGTGGGAGATTTGGTGAAAATGTGGTATGTAATTTCTTTGAATGGTATGACCTGCCATTTGGCGAAAGGGGAACAAGGTTTTAAATCAAATGGCTCAAAAATTGAAGGTTTGTGAAGCGGAGTTAAGTTCGAGTCAAGAGACGATGAAGACTTTGGAGGTGGAGTTAAGCAGGGTGAGGGATTTTACTAGTAAGAAAGAGTACAAAATTGTGAAAATGAGGGTTGAGTTACAAGTTGAAAGAGAGCAGAAGAAAAAAGTAGTCATTATTAGCATAATTTTGGTTTTTGTGTTATTATACATGTTTAGCAGTAGATTAGCAAGGATATAGGCTATTACGTTTGTGATTCGAAATTGTAATATGCTGAATTGTAAGTTTGAAACACTATGAATTGGTAATGGAATCTAAAATTGAAATTTATGGATTTGCTTAATTTGAATTTGTTGATTAAGTTAAGTAAGTTGAATTTTTTGGCAGTAAGTTGAGTTGGGAAACATGAATTTGTTGGGAAACTGTTAATTGAATTTGATAACAGTAGAGAGGAACTTAAAGATAGTAGAAAAAATAGCAAATGTCCTAATAAATAAATTCAGTAGATACACGAGTTTCAATTGATAAATATAAGTTGATAGACAAAATGTCAATGTGTTAGCAATTTACAACCATCCAAAAGAAACATCCCTAAAGCTAAAACACAATTTGCATTTCAAACTTGTTGCAACCCAAAATACCCACAACTATACCTTTAGAACCAAAATAACTATAATTCCTAAGGCCAACACAAATGGCACTGTTATACCTTTGAACCACCAAAAGATAGTACCCTTGAAGCCAAAACATGGTTGGCATTGTCAAAGCATTTACATCTGTCAAAATAATTACATGCCTAAAGCCAAAACATAAATGGCATTGTTATAGCATATACATGTATAAAACCAAAATAATGGTAGCCAAATCATGGCAATGTTGAATCATTTACACATAAGTGTCAAAAATCAGAATATAAGTTGAAACTACTTTGTAGACTTTCCCTTGAGTTGCCCATCCTCATTGCCATTTCTTTCATATTAGCTATCCTTCTGGGATTCCTGTAAGTAGAAGAAGAGGATCCCAAACCAACAGGCACACGTTTTCTTTTGGCAGTAGTAGAGATAGTTTTAGCTACATAATTTGAATTGGGTGAGCTATGGGAGGCCTTGTTGCAGTTACAGAAGCAGATCTAGTTGTAGGTTTTAATGTAGGAGGCTCTAGTGCAGGAGGCATTGATGTAATTTCATTTGTAGTTGCATATGTACTTGTAGGGTCAGTAGCCTTGGGTTTTCTAGATCTTATGGAATTTGGAAAATTATGTTGCAGAGTTAAAATACCAAAACTGAGTTAAATAACCATGTTATACCAAAATCATATCCATGCCACTCTGCACCAAAATCATATCCACATACCATTTCATACCAAAATCATAATAACTAATCATTTTATACCACAATGAAAAGTAAAAAAACATGGAAATTACCTTTGTTCCTGTTGCATTGTAACTTTTAGCTGCCATCTTTTCAGGTTCCTTTCTCTTTTTAGTCTGCCATGCTGTCTCTCTAGTAATATTAGCACTGCATCTTCTTGCATTGTGCCCTGGTTTTTTACACTTACCACACAATACAATGCCTCCAGCCCTTGAACTTTTGGAAGGATTTTTGGGTTCATCAAGACCTCTAACTCTCTTCTTCCTAGGCCTTCCTAGTGGTTTCTTCATTATCCAAGGATGGATGTCAGCATGTTCATTTCCCACTCTTCTTGAGATGGCACTGGCTTATACCTGTGGCTACATACAAATCAATATGAACCATTATGTAATAATACACATTCATAGTTGATACATTTGAAGGAATTGTACCTATGGTTGTAAACTGCAAGGAAGGTTGACTTGAAGAAGTATTTGTCAACATACTCCTCTACTTTTTCCTTATTAACATTAATAGCAACAACACCATGTTTGCAAGGAATTCCAGTGAGTTGCCACATTCTACAAGTTCAAGTTTGTGCAGAAATATCTACTGACACTTGGCCGTTCCCACATATCACCTCATAACACTTATCCCCTCCAAGAGTGGAAAAGCAGTTCCTACTATATGCCTTGTTCTCCTCTAACTGATCTTGAATGTGAGGATAAATATTGCCTTGGTATTTTATCATCCCTGTTAGCTTCACATATTTCATTTTCATAAGCTTCTTCCCAATGTACTCAAACATTGATAAAATAGGCATATCTCTAGCTTTTATGATCCATTGGTTGAATGATTCACAAGTGTTATTTTGAATGTTCGCCACTTTTTTACTAATAATATAAAAGTTCTAAGTATTAACAGGAGTTGTCAGTACCGCTTATCAAATAGAAAAATGATGATAACTGCAATTATACAGTTGCGATGTAGTTTTAAAAGATATCAATCCCACAAGGAAGGAATTCGATTCTAGATATCAAATAGAGTTACGAGAAGAAAGAAAATAAAATAGGTTAAGGGTTTTGAGTGGCAAACAGATGAATAAATAGATGCATGAATAGATTAGAGAAGATGCAAAGTATATAGATATTCTCTGAGGACAAGTATAGTAGAGTAAAATATGCAAAATAATCAAAGTTGTTCTAAGCACTAGATAACTTCAACAAACTCAGTTCTGGATGCCCAAATTCTCTATAATTCATCGCAGAGCAACACATGAAATAACTTTTCTAAATCTAGGGTAAACGAATTATGACACTTATAAGAACCTGGATAATAATAATACTATGCTTAGTACGGGTTGCTCTCACATAGCCATATTTAGCAAGTTATCACTCCAAAAATTTTGGCTCACTAAACAGCGTTATAATCACAAATCTAGTGATTATACACAATCTTGTTAACCTCGAAATCACTCTTAAAGTTAACTTGAAAGCATAAAACTTGATTAATATAAATGACGCAAGATGAAATACTAGTTATGATACATAGACATATCATGAACTTCGAATTAGAAAGTATAAGTAGAAAACAAAGTAAAGTTGTAAGGTATGCAAGTGAAAGCTAAAGTTGATTAAACCGTATCCACTCTTTTAATGGGAGTCGTCAATTCCCGCAATTCCTGCGTCTACTTTGAATTCGGTCTTGACTGGTACAAAACCTCCACTAGGATGATATTCTTTGAGAATATTGAACAAATGAATGTTGAAGAATAGAAACTTTTATTGATAAGTGCTTTGCAACTACACTCATACAACAATCGCTCGAATACGTGGAGAAATCTAGTGATTGAAACAAGAATCGAATCACTTATACATTTTTCTCTCTAACACTTTGAACTAGCGAAATCTATAACTTTCACTCTCTATCTATATCATACATGTTTTCTTCATCTATTTCCCATGCATCTCATATCACCCCTGAAATTGGTTGATGTGAACTCTATTTATAGAGTCCGAAGGGTTGTGTTTATCCAAAAGAAGAATCGTGTCCATTGGTGAAGGGTTACATCATCTTCAATGTGATTGGATGCAAAAATTTATCCTTATCATCAATTGATAGGCACCTTTTCATGGCTTCATTGTCCCCAAAAGGTGTCTTTTCGTTTGACAATTGGTGGCGATTGATGGTGGTTGATCATCCTTATCCGGTGATTGGAAGTTGAGAAGAGTTATCCAAAACCGTCACAAGTCACGAGCGTGACATACATGTCACAATCGTGAACATTGGTTGGTAACTTTCTATTTGTGAAGAATGACAAGTTGCGCGAATAGGTATCACGATCGTGACATGTGCTTTTCTTCATAATTCTTCTTTGCAACTTTACCGATCTTTGACAACTTCCATCCTAAGCCAATACCTTACATTCCACGCATCTTTTTGCACATTTTTCACTCTTTTTGCATAGAATTCCATCTTTAATCATTTCACTCCCAATATTCACCTAGTTTCTGCACTTGCATAAAAAACGACTACATACCATGTGAAATCTTTTATATGAAGTATAAAATGACTCTAAACCACATCATTTTATGATTGAAAATATCAAGAGAATAAGTGTAACTATACACTTATCATTGAACAACTGCACACTTTGTATTTGTTAAAAAGTGGCATCTGACCCATGTGGTTGGATCATGCTTCATCACCCAAGTGTAAGAATTTTTTATCAAACTCTTCTAGCAACTTCATTTTTTATCAAAATAACTTGTTAGTTCCAGCTGTTGCAACTCCCCATAAATGGTTCCTATGCACTTCACCTTTTAAACAACTTCTTGAAATTCTCATACATGTGCTTAATACAGAACCTGTGTTCCATTTAGGGTTCTAATTCTTTTAGGGCCTCTACTAATCACTGCATTTCAGATTTAAGTTGGCTCAAATTACAGAAATTTCTAAAATTTCTAACATATTACAGAGTCAGTTTGTATGAATGAACACATGGCATTCCGGATTCTGACATGCTAACTCACATTTTCAGTTTCCAAGATACATGTTAACTCACATTTTCACACTTAGCAAATTCTCTTTAAAAGCTCACAAATTCATCACACTTAGCAATTTCACTTCAATAGCTCACAATTTCATCACAGTTATCAAAAGCTTAAAAAAGTCACAAATCTATCACAACTATCAATTTCTTTTTAAAACCTCATAAATTCATCACAGTTATTAATTTCACTTTAAGAAAGTCAAAATTGAGTAGCAACTAAGCATACCTTCTGTTGATCTGACATGAAAACCCAGGCAGTTTCATTTGGACTCCCATAGTATGCAAATAATAGTTCCATGAACCACTTCTAAGAAGCCTTGCATTCTGAGTCCACACATGCCAAGGCAATGGGAAATAAATTCTCATTGCCATCCTTTGTAATAACACATAATAACTACCCTCTTAGATTGGTTTTCAGATGGCATCCATCAAGGCACATAAATGGCCTAATTCCGGTGACATATCCTTGCTTTTATGGTTTTAGCCTGACATACATGTATTGAAATATCATTTTTTCCCTTGGTACAGATCTAGTTTGATGAATAAGCTGCAACTCAATGCTAATTTTAACACAACTTCCAAGATTGGTTATCATTATAGTTTGTCCATAGTCCCACAACCTATTATATTGTGCAATGACTTCACCTTGTACAAACTTGGCTGCTCTTTCTTTAACTCTATAACATTTCATAACACAAATCTCAACACCTAGATCCCTCCTCACTTTATTGATCATAGCATCCACTTCCCACGTGGGATTATCTCTCAAATCACCTAGATACTTTTTGGATAAAAATTTTGAATTTACAAGATGATTAGTCATTGACCTAGCACAAGTGTGAGTGGTCTTGAATGTCTTAATCTGAAATGTACTTGTGCGTTGAAGTTGAGATGCACGAATTCTGAATCCACGCTTTTCCTTGCACTCAATACATATCACTTTCCTGCAATTTTTTGTGAACACATGGGATGTTCCTCTTTCAAAATTGCCCATCTTCTCAAAGCAATTCTAAATTATTCTAGCCTAGTGAACAACATTCCAGTGCATAACTCACCAGTGACCTCATTATAGTGAATGGATCTTAAATGGCCTTCATCATTTGAGCCTTAAGGACTATGCAACTCATTCTCCATGCCAATGCCTAGTTCATTGAACTCATTCATGTCTTCTTCATCTAAATCTGCTCCTACCCCTTCATTGCTTGAATCTTCCACATTCACATTTTTAGGTTCAAATGATTGAGAAGGTTCTTCACCATTTGACTCTACCTCCAAATCAGACTAGTCAATATTCCCATCACTACTGGCACTAAATACCTCATCAGCTGAGTGAACACCAAACCCATCTCCAAAGCTAATGTCCTCATCACTGCTTGGAATTCCACCATGTGCAAAGCTAGTGTCCTTTTCAATGTCCTCTTCAGCATCCTCTTCAACATCCTCCT
>CATIWQ010260554.1:0-14219 GCA_949673415.1 Euphorbia schlechtendalii | reverse complement strand
GGAATCGATTTAATTAAACCAAGGAATAGAGGTGATGTGCAGCCTGAAATACAACATAATTCAAATTGGTTTCCATATTTCAAGGTATAACATTTATTTATTTTTAGTTTTATAACTTGATTTAACTATACTGTTTTTTTTTAAATGTTCTTTATGCTTCATACTATATTGTTGTATAATATTGTGGCACCCAAAATTATTGATAAAAATGTGTTATATTTAGAATTGTATAGGTGCTATTGATGGAACACATGTATCAGCCTGGGCTCCAGCAACTAAATCAAATACATTTCGTGGAAGAAAATCTTCATTGGTAACACAAAATGTCATGGCAGTTTGCTCCCATGATATGATATTTACATTTATCTATACTGGATGGGATGGGACAGCAAATGATTCTCGTATATTTCTTGAGGCCTTGACTAGAAATGATAATAATTTTCCTATGCCTATGGGTGGTAAGTAATTCTACGCATAGATTTATTCATCTATAAATATTTTTATTGATGCACAGAGATTAAATGAGCTTTTCTTTCTTTCGTTTCAGATTATTATTATGCTGTTGATGTTGGATATCCTAATATACCTGGATTCTTGGCTCCATATCGTGGTGAGAGGTATCATTTGAAGGATTTTCATGGACGTGGACGAATAAGAAGAAAGTATGAATTGTTCGACTTTAGACATTCATCTCTACGCAATGTAATAGAGAGAGCTTTTGGGGTGTTAAAGGCAAGATTCATCATTCTTAAGTCAATACCGGGCTATCCTCTACGCAGGCAAAAGCTTATTCCTGTAGCTTGTTGCACGCTTCATAATTTTATTCGAGAGAAAGATAGAGCAGATTACATTTTTACTGAATACGGTAGAGAAGGACTAGAATTTGATGAAGAACATAATTCGAGTGTGGTGCAGGAAGGAGTTCAAATTGAAATGTGCCAACAAAGTCAAATGCATACTGTTAGAGAATCTATTGCAAATCATCTGTGGAACGCATATAACAATCGCCAGTAGTTTATAGTATTTTTTCTTAATCAAATTTATTAGTAAGTAGTGCTTTTGTGGTAGTATTTTGGATTACTCAACATTATGATATATAATGAATTTGAATATGGTTTTAACTTTTATGACTGGTCATTGGCAAATGTATAAATTATTATCTTTAATTCAATATATCATTTAATTATATGTTTTAAAATTATAGATTATTTTTTGAAAAAAAGTAAAAATTGAAAATAGAAAATTTTCTATGCTAAACATGTTTTCAGTTTTTTAGTTTTCCATTTAGAAAATAGAAAATTGAAAAATTTGGAAAAAGAAAAGAGAATTGAAAAATGAAAATGAAAACAATTTTCTACAACTGAACAGGGCCTAAACTAATCAACTTTTAATTTAAAATTCTACTTTTAAGCAAGTTTGACTAACTTTTAAGTTTAGAGAAACACCCTTATAATATCATTTTCAATGTTTTCTTTTTGATATCTCATACAAGTTTATATATTTTTTATTTTTTTATTATTTTTCTAATTTTTTGTAAGTATGATTTTTAAGCTTCTTAAAACTTTTTATTATATAATGATTTTCCATCAAATTTTTTTTGCTATACTCTGAAAAATAACTAAATGATTGCATACATCAAATCCTCTTCTCCTAACCTAGTCACTGGAACCAATATTATGATGTCGCCACAATGTGAACGGTTGATTATATCGTGATTCATCAAGTTTAGAGATCCACCAAACTGATCATTTCTGTGTCAATGAAAACAGTTCTCCTCAACCTTATTTATCGAGATCAACTGGGAAATAGTTTAGGTTTTACCTTGCCACCCACATTGATATCTCCACAACTTCTATCATTTGAACCGACTCTACATTTCCAGTAAAAGTTACCCTCCCTTCAACAAATAGATGAGTATAATGCACCCATGCTCACAGAAAACAATACACACATTAGCCCTAAAATCCCCATTAAACAGAACTACATTCACATAATTTTAAAACTAAAAACATGAGATCATTGAATTAAATTGTAATCAACCTCATTTAATGAATTATAATTTTGTAAATAGTATAACTATTCTTTCTTGTATATATATGTGTGTGAGAGAGAATTAATACTAAAAATTTAATTATAAAAAATGAAAGTTAAACAACAAATTTTAGTTTTAAATATTTTTTTATAGTAAGTATATATATAGATACTTACATAGTAACTATATATATAGATACTTAGTACATATATTAGCTCCAATAGATGGTGGAGAAACTATAAAGAACAAGAAAAATATATAAATAATTAAGTTCATTTCATAGACAAAAAATTGAATGGTTGAGTTGACGTGAAGAAGTCTTCCAAAACTAAAAATTAATTTTCGTTCAAATATTCAAAACGACGTCATTTAAATACGATGTATGACTAAAATACCTGTTTGAGTCCAGTTCTATTGCTTCAAAATCCATTTAATATCTGATCTATTATATTTGTCTGATCTATCAATTTTTTTTTAGCATATTAAATAATCACACTGACTGAGAGTAAACAGCCATTTTTAACGGAAGGCAATGATGACGTGTACCATTTTATAATTATTTACAGTTAAAAAAAACTATAATTTTCCAATTCTCTCCTCTTTCCTCTCTTCATCTCCAGGACTTCGTCTTTTCCACCCTAAAAATCATTTTCATCCCCTTTTCAAATTGAATTGCAACACTGAGTTTATCCTTTTCCATTGAGCAAAAAAACGAAGCTGTGACTTTGAGAGACTAAGTTGTGAGTTTAGTTCAAATAAATTGCATCAATGGTATTCCATTTTTTGGGAGGAGATGAGCTGGGTACCTTGACATTGTTAATGTTTGAAATTATTGTGGATTGGGAAGGAAAAATTGGTATTTGGCTTTGTAAACTTTAAACAAATCAATTACTGTGATATGGGAAAGGAAATTTGCGATTTACTACAAGATTAAAGAAGAAGAAGAAACGGTGGAATAAAAAAAGCTCAAATATTCCGTTCAAATCTTGAAGTTCTTCCAATTCTTTCCGACGATGGCTGTGATTTTTGCCCATTTATTGGCATTCTCAATTGTAAGCACTCATCTTTATAGTTTCTTCTGTAGTTTGATTGTGGATAGCTTCTGTTAGAGGTTGAATAACTAAAATATGTTGATGTAAAAGAGTGTTTTGATTATAAATTTGAAATAGTTTGTGTGACTAACCTTTTTTGTTTGAGCAAATTATTAGCTAAAAGATTAGTTTGATCTCTTCATTCTTGTGTCAGATGTAATATTTCATTCAATCAAACACAATAAAGCATCGGATTCGACTACTTATATACTTATCGTTTCTGCTGACAAACTCTAAACAATATAGTGCTCAAGAGGATGGTTTGCCTAAAAGTTGCGAACTTAATTAATTTGGTAATGTTTTTGGAATTATGTGTTTCCTAAAACAATAATTGGTTGAATAAACTGTACAGTGAAAACAATTTTTTATACAGGGGATACTCAACATACAAAATACATCAGCATTAATTCCATATCTGTTTCATAGAGGTTTATTGGAAAGACACTTCATATATGTTTAACATGGAGATTATATGAAAATTAATTAACTTTGTTTCAGAATTAGTATCTAACACAAATCAAACTCTTCAAACAAGTCAACACTAGCAAGTAACACTAATAATTCGATAACACTAAGGTTGGTTGCTTGACATTTTATCCTTTCTGTTTGTGCTGCATAGCTCTTTAAGTTGCGCTAATTTCAGAATTGTTTTAGCTTTCTTCTCACTTGACCTTGGCACGGTCATCTCTCTAGCAAATTTCATTGCTTCACTGATGTTGGCCCTTAGGTTTGCTTCCGTAGAAGTCCTAAACCTTGCCTTGCTTGTATCAAATGCATCAAAATGCCCATGGATTGAAGAAGGACCAGTAGCACCAACAATACTAGATGCACTAGCAGTCACAAGAGCGTTTTCTTGACTGCTAGAACCGACAGCAATAGAGTTTGATAAACCATTATTACAATTTGATGAACCATCATCATTTGCTTTAGCTATTGTCCTCTTCCTAGATGGGGGTATGTACTGTCAAAATGAAAGATAGAACACAGTATATAAGGTTCCATAACATATGCAATACTAAATACCGAATTAAAATATATTTAGCTAACAAAACATGCAATGATGGACATTTTGTATATTAAAGCTTACATTAGGGTTATCTTTCTTCTTTGGGTATTTTCTGAAGTTATGATTGGGATCTCTACATAAACTACATTTCATCTTAATACCAACTCTAGTCAACTTTCCAGTTTTAGCTTGCTTCACTTCAGTTGGATCCTTTCGCCGGTTTTTTTTTCTGTCTGCCTTTACTAACTTTGAATGGACGTGGTAGACACCCTCTTAAGTTATTTTCTAATATACCAATCTGAAACATAATGTTCTGGATCACCATCACCATCTTGAATGCATGCAATGGCGTGAGGGCATGGGATTCCTTTGAGATCCCATTCTCTACATGAAAAACTCTTCTTATCTAACAAGACAATATGTCTCTTGTCACAGTCAAAAATGTATATGACATCATACCCATTTTCACCTTTCTATACCACTTCTCCCAATCATGGCTAAGTAGCTCATTCTTGGCAAGTTTCTCCAATGCCTTAGGTGATACATTTCTCCTCCATTTCTTCAGCTCGCTTCTTTTATTTGTGAATCTCTTCATTACCTGTTGTCTGATATCATCTAGCATGCTCACTAAAGGCTTTGTCCTTGCTATCAAAATAGTTCCATTGAAGGTCTCACATAGACTATTATCTACTACATCACATTTGCTTTCTGTGTTAAAGAATGCCTTAATCCATGTATGCATTGGGTACTCTGTCAATGCTTCAAAAATTCCTTCACCCCTTGTTTTCAAAATTTTCACATTCTCTGCCAGCGCAGTCATGTATGTACTTTTTGCTATAGCCCAAAAAGCAATATTTCTCTCTTCACCTCTTAATTCTTTTGACCAAGCAGCATCTATGTGCCTTGCACACATACGATGATAAGCTCCAGGCAAGATGGTCCTTACAGCAGCAATCAATCCCTGTAGAAAAAAATACAAACAAAGACATTTTAATACATGACATTACAGTAGCACCTAATTATATTTTGCCTATAAAAATGAGTGGTAGAAATACAACTAGCACAACTAATAATATTACATTTTTATATTAAGTAAAAGCTCTAAAAGATGCAACCCATAATTAAAATAATAACATTTTTAACAAATTACTTACAAAAACCAGTTCCAAGTGATTAGTTACGAGTTTGAATAATTAATTTGATCGTAGTGAATTAGTTTTAAGCAATTATATAAAAATATAAACACATGTACAGTAGAAAGGTGAATCTATAATGAATCATGGAAACAACACAGTAGTTTCGAAATATTATATAACAGTAGAAAAGTCACTACAATAGTTTGAATATATAATGAATGAAGTACCTTATGCATATCTGATATTATGGTAATTCCGTCTCCTTCCTTTAGCTCCAAATCTGCCTTCAAATGTGTCATGAACCAAGACCAATTTTCTGTATTTTTTACCTCACACACCCCATGCAATTGGATAAATTTGGTTATTGCCATCCCTACCGACCGCGCACACAGTAATTGACCCTTGGAAATGCCTTTCAAAAAACAACCATCACTACGCATAGATGGCCTGTTGCAACACTGAAAAAATGTTACTTATAGTGCTAAAAGTGTTGCAAAAACTTCTGTTGCAACACTTATCCCAAAAAAAAAGTGATGGTTCTGCTCTCCTTCCAATAGATGTCTGTTGCAACACATTTTGTATTTTTAGCAACCCACCAAATTGTGTTGCAACAGGAAGCTGTTACATCACTTTTTAAGCCTATTGCAACACCATTTTCAATGTTACTAATAAATCTCTCGCCGTCAAGGTTAACGGCCGTTACATTTTTTGCAACACTTAATTAAGGCTACGGCAACACTTTGTTTATACACTTTTTTTATCATTTGCATCACTTTTATTCATGTTTGCAACACCTTTTTTGCAAAACTTTTTTATCATTTTGCATCACTTTTATTAGTATTTGCAACACAAATTTTTGGACACTTTATTTATCATTTGTATCACTTTTGTTTAGCTTTGCAACTCTTATTTTTTACACTTTATTTATCATCGGCATCACTTTTGTTAAACATTGCAACCTTTTTTTTTCCCATTTGCAACACGTTTTTCATTAGTGTAACATCTTTTTAAAACACTTGAGTGAGTAGTTGTAACTCAATTTAACAATATTGGCAACAATTTTTTATATAAATTTTATGTATATAGATGCATTAATTTATATTACCGAAACACCTAAACAATTCATAGTATAATTTATAACGACATCCACAATAAGCGTATAAAAGTCTTGCTTCCATATTTTTCCATACACAAGTCCGTTAAGCATTGTATCCAAGTTCACAAAACATAAAATCCATAATTTAAATACCTAAGTTCATAGTATTGTATCTAACTTCATAGGACAAAGTTCCCACAAAACACAACTGCAGAAACAAATTTCCAACAAAGTTAAGTCCATAACTTAATCAATTGCCATGTCCTCCCTCACAGAGACATTGTCACTTGCAATCTCTTAATCATCCAAATTAATAGAACCCAAATTAATTGTGAGATTAGGATTATCTGCTGCAATCTTGTTGACTATCAAAGCCAATTATTCTTTCACCTGTTTATTGACTACTTACTTCACAGTCACTTGCATTTTATCTTGCAGCCTTGCTTCTAATTCTTCAACACTAATGGCCATATCACTTGAAGTGTTTGTCGCCTTCATTGACTTCGATTTCTTTGATAATGCGCGTCTGCCAATGAGCCATGAGGGTCATTGAGATGATTCCCCGCCAATCAGCTGCTTAACGCTTTCACTATTCACACCAGAATTGCACAATCCTTGACGAGTAGATTGCAAAATGACAAAACAACACTTAAAAGATGATTTGCTAAGGTACCGATACATGCTAACAATGTTCAAGTAACATGCTAAGGTACTGAGACCTTCTAACAATGTTCAACACTTAAAGACATGCTAACATAATAATATAAATCCAACAGTGTTCAAGTATATGCATAATCTATTGCCAACAGTGTTCAAGTATATGCATAATCTAATTTCAACACTTAAAAGACAATATATTCAACAATCATGTAGTTGACATAAGTATAAGCATAATTTAATTTCAACACTTAAAGAAATTGAATAAATTATACAAATGTATTTCCCTAACCATTCAATAATAGTAATCTTTATTTGTTGTTGCAAGTTTACATATTAAGTTCAAAATTCAAATGAAAAGCAAATACTTACAATTTTAGAATTAACGACATCACTATTTGTCTTGTATTGACGCCAATCTTTTCGTTCGCGGGTATGAATAAACATTTCAGCCTTGGATGGTTCTTGCCCATTTTTTTCAAATTTCTAGCACACAAAGGAATTCTAATGACGAACATGAAATGTACGTATAACCCAAAACACATAAACCAATAACAGCGAACATATAAACATTTCAAGGAAACATAATTTGGGATAAATATATGAACACTATAGAACACTATCATTTACTTTGGCAGGCATATATTACATTTGAAACAAATTGAATTTAAGCTTAAACTGATGCTCCTTCCCTGTATGTATAAAATCCATCTTTGTTTTTCCTCTACATTTTCTTTTCTTACTTTCAGCTTCCATTGCATCTATAAATATCACATCAAGAAAAAATTATATAAATAAACATGAAAAAAATGCAAAATTAGATATAAGCGGGTTAAGATTCAACCTGTTGAATGTTCATTGGGTTGAGATTTAGGTTGGGGCAACACAGACCTGCCAATTTCTTTATTATTTCGTTGTTGATCCCTCAAAGCTATATAAGCGGCCATGGACCCAACTCCAGTCTTGTTTTTGCCTTTGTAATGTTGGAACGAAAGGTTGGCCAGTTGCCTTAGTTATATTTGGATGATTTGGTTCAACACCATCTAGTCTCCTTGATTCTGTAATCCTTCGACTTTAAAACCTTGTAACACGAGCCAAACTCAACTTTGAGATTTCATAAACACAATTCACCTTGCACTAAAGGAAATGAAGCAAACAATCATCAAAACCATGAAACCTCTATTGCATTTTTTATAAGTGTAATTGTGGTCAATAAAATAATAAATCAAAAGCAGAAAAGCAGGGCTTAATCGATTTAGTGAAAATTGAAGTGACATATAAAAAAACACAACACCTTTGTTGCTTGACTCTATTGTTGTGAGGTCGCATCTTCTCCACAGCAACTATTGATTCAATCTGAACTTTTTTATTCAATTTCTTCTTGCCAGCCTGTTTTGGACGCTGTACTCGGTTCCCTTTACGCTGTTAAAATAAACAAGGCACAATGCAAGTAAAAGAGAATGCTAATATATTCTTTTCTCAATTGCAATTGTTAACTCGACATGCAGGTTCAATCCATTCCAAATGGCTCAATTTCTTCTACCCAGGAGCTTCTTCGGTTAGCACATCCTCGAATAGGGTAGGTTTCTTTTAACATTCTACTTAAAGTTTATTATGCTATATAATTGCATTGTGTATTATAACTATGGAAATTATTTCTTTTGCATTTTAACCATATATGCTATTTGTTTGGTGGGTAGTTATTAGCTAGCTGCTTAGGATGGCCTCTACTACAATTACAAACTTTTTTTGTTTATTTTACAATATAAACTTACAGACCCCTAACTTTTTTTGTTATTTTGTTTGGCCATCAATGTTCTCCTAGCTTGTGTTCCAAACCCCTCTAAACCTTTGACTTATTATAGTTTGTAGCCACTAACCACTTTAGTAATACATTTGATAATATGAACAACTCTAATTATTCATTATCATGAATTTCCTCTTTCTTATATATTCTTCATAAGCAGCACATTCAACTAATGATTTCTCCTTTCTTTTTGCATAGAGTACATATGTGTGGATTACTAGAGATGAATATTTGGATTTTTTAGTTGGAATTGGATGCACAATGTTACCTGATGTATGTTTTGACAAAACCACAAGTAGTTGTATCCTAGGGAAAAAAGTCTTTTCATGTTTTACTCGATAAATTTCCTACAAGAGTCAAAATATTTTAACAATCTTGGCTTATTGACACTCATAAAGCATATCCTGCGATGTTAATTTCTTCCACTTTATTGAACTATCCTAAGGATCCTTTGTCTATCTTACTTTTTGTTTTTTATTAAGTTCTAATATTTGGAGCTATGAAATGCTAGCTGGTAATGATTATATCAAATGTAAATGTTATTAGCTCCTTAAATATTGTAGAACACCTTAACTCATGCACATACTATTGCAGTTCCATCATCAAATTCGAAGTTCAAACCAGATCTCAGGTTTCAAAAAGTTAGCATATTTTTGCATAAATTGAAGTAACATGTAGTTACCCGTGTTTTCTCCAGAATAACTGGAGCTGTAGAAAAGCTTGACTGTGATCGAGTTGTGCACCTACTGGTAGCATGTTCCCTTAATAGTCTCTCCTTATCATCATTAAGGTTGCACTACAAGAAATTTACCAGGCATGTTAATAATAATAATTTCTTATATATCATTGGTGTATTATCAGGCGTATATAATAATGTACATTTGACACATCATCAGATTCATCTTCCTCACTACCTTCTCCACTTTCTTTGGTTGGACAGTAATCTTCACTATGCTCTACGGTTTGATCTTTACCTTCAACAGCTACCGCCAACAAACCAGCAGCTAATTTCGACAGATTAAGAGCTTAAGATAACACTATCACTATTCAATAAGATTTGTAACAAGACCCCTTGAAAATCAGAAAGCTTCACAACATGTTACATTTGGAAAGAAAAATTCCGCTATCAATGCTTAAGATGCAATCTACAAGAGAACCATGATTCCCAATCTGAAACATTAAAACAAACAGTTCACTAAGGAAATCCATTTTATACAAGCCTGTAAAGGGTCATATGAAATCAAACTAAAAAAATTAATTCTTAAGCTAGTTGACCAATATTCAAAATAATGCAACATACAGATAAATATTCATGGCATATGACACTTTCAAACATATGAACTCAATCTTAGACAATAACCAACTTACAAACGATCGTGAAATTCTGATTAAAAAGCTTGCCACAAGAGAAACAAATGCAGCACAACTTCCACTACATCAAGGCCTCTTAATCATGAATTTAATGATATACAATTAACAAAAGAATATAACCAAAATAAAGTTACGCTCCAATTTCTTAAGCATGATGAATCAAAGCAGCAATAGAAAATTCAATGAATAAATCAAGCTTAAGAATAAACCAGAATGGCATTCACACAAACAAAAAATCCTTAAATTGCCTTGGAATATAAGGAGCATCAATGGTGGTGTCAGGATTTCCCTGCTGCGGAGGCGGAAAACTCACTAAAAAGGTCTAATAAAAAAATTCCAATTGGTGAAATAATTCGTACTGCAAAATTAATCAAATTACTACTCGGAACAAAACTTTTTCAACCAATATATGTGAATATCACAAAAAGAGGAATAAAAGTGAGAAAATTAACAAGAATGCAGAAGAGGCATCTTTGCTAAACAAAAGTAATTGAAAAAAGAGAAGAAAAGGGTGACGGGAAAGAAAACAAGCAAAAGCGAATTAAGAAATGAACTTATGTTTTGCAGGAAAGCAATGATATACTGCTTATATTAGTTAAAGGAGTAAAAATGCATGAATGATAAACAAAGGGTATTTTACCACTTAGATTCAACTTTTAGGTTCAGATTCTATTTTATTTTATTCTATTCAATCATGTATTAACAAAGCATTTGGTAGATCATTAATGAATTCAAGCAACTAATCATCAATATAAAAAACAAAATCAAATCAATTTCACCGAACAATACATGCAAAAATGAGACTCCCTCACATTAAGTAAGAAGATTATAGAAATACTGCTTCTCCTTCCTTTCAATTAAAACCTCAAAACTCCCATTTTGTTGCCAATTCCCCTTTTTCAAAAAAAACCAATCCAACTCTAATTTCCTTTAATCCCACCTTTTCTCATTATTATCTTCAATTGTTTCTTTCTTCTAAAAATATTTCATCTTTATTCACCTTCAAATTTCAATCTCGTGTTGAAATAAACAACTGATAAAAGTTAGAAAGTACATAAAAAATCAGGCTACTTCAACTCAAATAAGATATTAAGAACGGCTTCGAAGGTCGAAAATCTCTATTCAAACACAAGTTACAGTAACTCAGCGCCGCCCCTGAGGAGCATAGACTAAGTCCAAAGCATAGCCAAAAATGAGATAGATTGTTAACCCACATAAAAACAGATTATTAGTCCAGTATCAATTATCTCGTCGACTAGAATTTTGCTGATTATTATAACCAATGTTAATATACTAAAAAACATAATCAATTTGAGTTGAATCTTAAATTCTGCCATACCCTTTAATTGAACGCTATTAGCAATTGGAAATAACTAAAAATAAGAAGTATTAATATTGGAAAAATGTAAACATAAGAGATCATTTAATCAAATTCTAGGTCCACACAAAATTTAAAGACTTGGCATCCATAAACCCAAAACAGAAAGCTAAAAATAATGTCAAAAAAGCTCTTCAAGAATATACTATTTCTGAATATTTTGAGATAAAAAAACATCACCAAATCAGACTCGAACCCTAATTTTTGAACAAACATATAGTTGCTTAATATATCCTTAAAATTAGAACATTCAGTATCATAGAAGAAATTTGAATGAAAAGTTAACATGAAAACAAAGAGAAATTACCAGAAATTCTTCGGCCTGTGTTAACCCGCAAGACGCATAAGATCGAAATTTGTCATCACAACATGCAGATGAAATTTTGAAGTCACTGCAGCAAACTATGAGTGGAGAGGGAGGGGGGAGGAATTTGAGAGCAAGAAACACTGATTACGTTAGGGCAATTACTAGGAGAGTTTCAGAAGTTGACGAGCTGAATAAAGTGAAGGTGAGAAAGGAGAGAGAGAGGGGAATCAATTTATACCACGTTTTTTCAGATTTTTTATTTTATTTTTTAACACTTAATTCCGTCAATTGTAAGGCGAGAAAATTCCCGCCGTTAATTTTTCATTGATCTTGGCCATTATTGGCAACATTAAACACAATGTGTTGCAATGAAAAGTGTATTTAACATGAATTTATTTCTTTCGCATCACTTTTTGAACACTTTTTCAATTGTGATACAATAGATCGATTTTTTACTGAAAATTACAACACTTTAATGCAACACTAAGCAATTTTTGTTGCAACAGACAATTTATGACGTAGTGCATCTTGACCTATAATTTTCCTACAACCTTCCTTCCAACCCTTCTTTAAAGGTTCAAAACAAACATAAAACCTAAAAAATGTTGGTTCGACATTATCATCAAGTTTTCTTGCACTCACAAAGCAACTGCTCCCTGGATTAGATTCCCTGATTTCTTGAACATAGTCATACAACCTAGCATATTGCTTTGTGTAATCCCCTATCAACTCTTTAATGATTCTTCTTTTTGCATTCATACAACACTTAAAAGACACTTTCAAGTGCAATTCAAGTCTTGCTAGTTTCTGTAAATCACACACTCTAATAGCAAGATGAATCATGACATATGTTTTATAATGTTAGGCAAGGAATCGACTATTAGCTCTCTTTATCTTATTCAATCTCCTACAATGGTGGTGTGGTTTATAAGTCTTGACAACTAAACTTCCATCTGTCCCTATATCACTAGCGTATAACTCCCATAGACACCCGCTTTTCCCCTTACACCTTGCCCGTAACTTATGCTTTGTGTTTTGCATCATCCTAACATCCAGACCCTTGAGCACATCATATCTAGTGATAGCTTCCCTATATTGGTTAGGAGATTCAAATACCATATCTAGACAAAAAATAGGCAATGGAGCTTTGGCATCAAATCTAGGCCTAGTTTTCTTCCTTCTTAAAGCCTCGTCTTTATATTCCTCGTCAGAATCACTATAATTACTACAAAATCACTAATATTATAGTATTCAGAAGCTTCAGAACTTGAACTACTATCTAACCCACCAAGATCATCTATCTCATTAAACTCCACATTCTCATCTATCAACTCAGGCACATGTACAGTAAGTATCTAACCCTTCCACTAATCCCTCTAAATTTACGTTGGTCCTACTTTCAAGTACTTCAATTAGAATTGACCCAACAACTCTAGCAACAAGTTTACCATTCAATTTCTGCCTATAACTCCTAACGTTGTTCCTAGCTTCTTGAAGCTCATCATCCTCATCATCTGTCAAAAAGCTCAATGGTGCTACAAATTCATCATATGATTGATGAGGAAGAGTATTTTGTCCATGGTAAATTGGGTGGTCAAACAGATTGTCATGCTCTTCAATATGTTCTAATGGGTTTGAATTTGTGTTTGGAATAGAGTGAATGGGATTAGTTTGATTCAGAATCTGGTTTGACTCATGGTGTTTCTCATTGACAAAAAAACTACCCAAACTATGTTCACCACCCAAAAAAGGCTCATTACCCAAAATATATTCACCAGGTTCACCTCTTACAACATTAACAAAAGATGCCATCCTGTTAAAACAAAAAAACATATAAAAAATCAGTTATTGTACCAACATAACACTACAAATACTAGTTAAAATTCCAACACAAAGTAATATAAATTATTCAGATAAATTATCAATACAACCCAACTAAAAGTATCGCTCGTTATTCAAAATTGAAAATAAGGTAATTCATTGAATAAACAATGTGCATTACACAATCAGACATAATGGACTTCTTAATAAAAAAGACAAGTTTTGAAAGGTACTTACTGTTTTAGTGTTGCAATAGAATGCCACACTCAATTTGAGTACAGATTAGAATTTCGATCGACAATATATGCACCAACTGTAATTCGAGTCTAAATCAGAATATATGCATCGCCTTTGAATGTGAGTCCAAACTAGCGCCAGTCGTAGGAGGTCCGATTTTGCGGCGGAATAACGCCAATTGATGATAATGGGAATTCAATTAGCGCCAGCGAGCTCACAGAGAATACTCGCCTTCATTGATGATTCGAGTCCCAAAATTTTAGGCCTTGTTTGGTTCATG
>CATIWQ010260546.1:0-15874 GCA_949673415.1 Euphorbia schlechtendalii | reverse complement strand
TCGGGGTTAACAATATCGTGTATAATCACTGGATCTGTGATATAACACTGTTTAGTGAGCCAACATTTTTGGGATGGTAACTTGCTAAATGTGGCTATGTGAGAGCGACCCGTACTAAGCATAGTATTGATGTTGTCGAGGTTTATATATTTTTCGTTTGCGCTAGGTTTAGAAAAGTTATTTCATGTGTTGCACTGCAGTGAATAATTGAATTTTTGAGTGTTTAGAACCGAGTATGTTAAATTAATCTAGTGAACGTAATATCTTTGATGACCTTGCATGATTTCTTTGCTATACTTGTTCGTAGGAAATATCTATATACTTTTATCTTTTCTAATCTTTCATGCATTTATCTATCCATCCATCCATCATTCCAATCCTACACAATTAAATAAGCTATTTTATTTTTCTTTTGTTCCATTCCTCTATTTGATCTTTATAGCTAGTCCTTCCCTATGGGATCGATATCTTTTAAAACTACATCGCCACTGTATACTTGCAGTTATCATCATTTTTCTATTTGATAAGGGGTATTGACAACACCTATATTTTTTGTGAACAAGTTTTGGGCGCTGTTGATATATAGCCAAACTCTTCGTGTAAAAGTTAATAAACTTATCAGTGGAAAAGTGGCGAAAAGGTGTATAAGGAGGTGTCTTCTAGGATAAAATACCATTATCCCTTAGATAATCCTAAAACTTTTGGCTTAAGTATTCACCATCTCGATCAGATCAAAGGGTCTTGATACTTTTCCCAAGCTATTTCTCTACTTCGGGTCTGAACTCTTTGAATTACTCAAAACTTTCAGACTTGTGCCTCATAAGGTACTAATAACCATATCATGAGTAATCGTCAATAAATGTTATAAAGTAGACGAAACACTCATGTGTCTTAACACTCATAAAACCACATACATCAGAATGTATTATTTCCAAAGTACTAGTGGCACGATGTCCCTTTCCTTTAAAAGATTTCTTAGTCAGTTTCCCCTTTAAACAAAGTTTGCATGCATTATAGGATTCCCATTCCACTAGGACTAAGTCTCCACATTTGTGTAACTTATTTAAGCGAGTCTCATATATATAGCCTAGATGACAATGCCATAAGTATGAGGATTTCTCATTATCCAATCTCGATTTCTTAACAATGTTCATATTTAGAATTTCAATTTTGGCATCTAGAACGTAAATGACATCCTCAGATATTCCACAAGCACAAAGAACATTATCACGTTGAATTTGACATTTATTATTAGAAAATAAAATTTCTAACCCCTCTATTCCTAAACGTGCAATAAAAATAATATTGTTAGTGATAGTAGGAATATAATAGCAATTCTTCAAAACTAATACTAGATCACTAGGAAAACGAAGGCTATATGTCCTTACAGCTGTTGTAGCAACCCGTGCTCCATTTCCAACTCTTAGGTCCATCTCCCTCTTTGCAATTCTCCTACTATTCCGCAATCCCTACACAAAAGTATAGATATGAGTACCACAATCAGTATCTAATACCCAAGTAGACTCATAGGGAACTATAGAGAAACTCTCTATCATGAACATACCTGAAGTAGATGTCTCACTTGGCTTCTTCTTCACTTGTTCAGAAATCAGAGCTCTTAACTCGCGTTTCATTTCGGCACTTTTCATGAGTCTTCTCTTAACCTTGAAAGCCCTGGACTTTCTTATCTTTAGATCCTCAACAACAAGTTGATTCTAAATTTATTTCTAAATGGTATATCATTTTATTTTAACAAGTTTAGCATCTCGGAAAAATTACAATAGTCATTGATGCCATAGAAATCTGTTTTTGAAATTATTGTACCTATGCAGTAGACCTTTCAATACAATCTATTTCAAGGTATCCTGATAATAATTAACTCCCATTTTCCTTAACTGTTTAGAGTCATCATAAATAGTCATGACAAACTCAATTGCTGAGGTGTCAGCCCCAAGACTTGTAGATAGCATGAATTTTTCAAGTTCATCCATCATTACAAGATGCACAATCATAGACTAAAGGTTTATACTTTTGCAAAGATCTCTTTACCTTGGAAACATAGCGTTGACCATGAAGTTCTTTGTGAAATCACAGTCTCTTTTATGCTTCATGTACTTATCAATTTGATAAATGAAAAAATTTTCTTCGAGGAGTTCAGGATATGGATCATCTAGTACATAATCCAGACCAAGCCTCTTTAAGAACCTTGTAACACACTCGAACCACTCATAAAAGTTGTCTCATTTGTAAAACTTGTTAACAATCGGATGCATATCAGTGCTAATATTCTTATTCAACCTAGATATAAGACAGAATTTGTTTAGACATTAGTATATGTACATGCATTTAATATAAGTTCTTTAATTAAATACATAAATCCTACTTTTTTTCTCGACATTCAAATAACCCCTTCTATTTAAATTCAAGAAATTTTGTTCAACCAATTTTCCTTAGTAGGTAGCATCAATAGCCACTCCTCACGACCCCCGCTATAGCAGGTCAAGCCATAACAAGATAACCATGGTTGGAACCCATCCATTTGTATCTCATGAAATTGCTAATCCATTTGAGTTCTCTTTCTCAAGACGTGCGTACCCAATTTACGACTCCTCAAATGTGTCTCCAATCTGGAATCAGCTCCAATAATATGGATAACTAACCCATTTTGGTTAAGGCATTAACCCCATCTATTATCAAGACCAAACACATATTAAGGGAAGGTATGTTTTACATGTGCTTACATCTGTTAATAAGGTTCGTATCATGACTTATGATGGGAAGACTATATACCGCCTTGATATTGTTGTGGGGATTTTATTAGTACCACCCCTGGTCTAGGTCTTAGACGATGGATATGATTATGAAAATAATAATTCCGGGCTATTTGGAATTATTAACTCTAAGGGAACATGCTCGGGACTGGTATATCATAATCATTCCATTATGCCAAGACTCCACATAGCATGCAAAACAAACAAGGTTCATGTTTAAGTCATTGCACCTATGTCTATTAGTTTTAATTTAACAACTTAAACCACATTTGTAAAACCATATGCGGAATCCAATTCCCATACTAGAATTCTACTAAGTCATAAAAGTCTTAGGTTACTTTTGAATCTAATACCGATGGAGATTTCCAGGTAGGAGAAACTCCCTTAAAGTGAATGAGAAGCCAAGTCCAATCCTTGCCAAAATAACCATGGGCACTTCGATTCGTTGTACCACGGACAACTATGATTTAAAGATTTCATTCTTTAATTGAGTAAAGTATGAGACGATGCTTAATCAAAGCATTTACACGAGTGGTAAAACATTGCTAATTTATATGATAATCACCAAGACTAAGTTTTAGCAAAACCTTAATCTAGTTATCACATCATTTTCTATAATAGGAATTGAAACCTAAGTCATGCATAGCATACTTTAATCAATTCATAGAAAATATCATTTTAACATATTATAATCAATCATGCATAGCATAAGAGAGGCTATGATACCACTACTGGTTAATCAAAATAGTAATTGAACGTGCAAACGTTGCAAGGTGGAATTTCAAAACTTAAAAGTAACCTAAAAGATCTCCTAAGGATGCCATGATTGATATAATCTAAGTTAAAACGTTCTATAGATGCTAACAGGTTTATAAAGCTTATAAAAGAAACCTAGCATCTAAGTTTAAAACATTACCAGTTAATGCGTGCTTTCTCTTTCTTTGGTTGTGGTGTTCCTTTAGAGCAATTCGGTAGAACTTCATTAGCATGAGCCTCCAAACTAGGATAGCCTCTACCATTGATCCACACGGATCTTCACCAACCAAAACCTTGTTTAGGTAAAACCCGTTAGTAGACAGCAGCTGCTAGACCGCTCGAAAACCAACTCGAAAAAATAAATCGAGAAGGCTCACTTTAATTAGAATAAGCCTTCAAAAGAATTCTTCGTTGTTTGGAGAAACTTGTAAAGGATCTCGCATAACAAATGAAGAAAGAGATGTTGAACTCAAAGAGAAAGGCTGAGCTGAAGTGTTGAATAATGATAGAAGGGAGGCCTATATATAGAGAAAAGGTGGATTTTTTCACTCCCCCTCAAACACAAAGTGGAATGGGAATATTCCAATCCCACTTAGCGGGTTAGCCGCACGGGTCACTTGGACCCGCAGGCTAACCCACGGATCCCCTTCACAAGGCAAGCCCTAATGGGCTTGCCTTGCACTGCAAGCCCATACTCGCGGGCTTGCGCAGCTTTTCAGCTCGCGGGGCAGTAGCGCAGCCTCGACTCTGAACATCCCATGTTCGTTTGGGGCCTACAAGCAACGAGAACAATTCCCTTGCTCCTCTTTGTGCTATTTTCCCCTATTTTCTCTTTATTCCCTTCAATTATTAATTTGGTCCAATTAATTACTAATTCTTCTAATGAATTCGACAAACAGATATTCTCGGCGTAGACCCAGTCTATAGGCTCTTTACATAGTCTGATAAAGACCCAATGTGTGTGATCTCCTACGATCTCAAAGTATTGAGCAGTTAGAGGTTAACCTAAACTTGGCATCCCATCGAGAACCTTTAGGCTCAGTGTTCTAGACCGATATGCAACCCGATAGCTCTAGATGATCGAATGTTCTTTCTAGCAAAGGCGTATGATCCCTCGATACTTGAAATGTCATGTACTTGTGACTTAATCTGGTTCTATAGTAGTAACCAATACAATGCACTCCTTCCATCAAGTTAAGTATCATCCAGTTTTTTGAGCTTAAATTAACTATCAGCTCATGTAATAGTCATAGCTATTCTGGAATTAGACTTATTCACAAAGAACACCACTAGGCCATTATGTATCAAGATTGACTAGAAACTCATTCTATCAATCTTAAACTATGATCAGAGGTTTATGAGTGTGTCACTTCAACAAAGGCTTATAAGGTACATCTCCCACTATATCACTATATCAGGAGCGATGGATCCCATCTTGACTACTCGGCTTACCAACATGTGTTCATCAGTATATCCGTAATCACCCGTATCATCCTGATCGCCAGGGTATGAATAAGTATGACCCAAAGTATAGAAACTCCTACACAATGTAACCAGTATCTTAGGTTTGAGGATACTTATAACACAACTATAGTAAGACATGACACCAACACATGGATATAGTTAATTCCGAGTGTCCATCTTGTAGCGATCTCTAATGTATTACCCGAATACATTCATGTATTAACTCAAGGCACCACCTTCAGCTCTTGAGATTTGCTGCTTGGATCTAATCCAAGGAGTAAGCCTACACATGCTAGTCTGTCCATTCCATTGATATTTAGTCTCAATGAAACTATGACAAGGGATATTTAGACTATTCATAGTAACATGTATGTGCAGTTCTCACACCACATAGCTCCCACTATGTCCTCGCACTTTTACGCTATAAAGTAATCACAAACTTTTTCTCATCAATGCGCATATACATATTTAATACTATACATGTATGATACCAATGAGATAAATAAATTAAAAGCATTGATAAGCAACAAAGATGTCTTAATTATTATTAACAATAATTTGAAACCGTTTGTATATTATAACTAATAAAGATATATCACCTTAGTTGCCTCTAAGGGATACATCATGTCTAACATAAAGCACATGGGCAATTGGCTGTAGTGCAAGTGGGAGATTATTAGACATAACGTATGCCCTAATTGCTCATTGATAAGACAAAGTCCATAACTACTTCATAACGTGAAAGTGCACGGATATTATGGGTGATATGTGGTGTGAGAACTACACATACGTATTACTCTAAATAGTCTAAATATCCCTAGTCATAATTTCATTGAGACTGGACATCAATGAAGTAGACAGACTAGCATGTGTAGGCTTACTCCTTCAATTAGATACAAGAAGCCGATCTCATGAGCTGAAGCTGATACCTTGAGTTAACACATGAATGTATCTGGGTAATATATTGCAGACCGCTATAATACAGACACTCGAAAATAACTATATCCATGTGTTGATGTCATGTTCTATTGCAATAGTAGTACAAGTATCCTCAAACCTGAGATATTGATTACCTTGTATGGGAGTTGTTATACTTTAGATCATACTTATTCATAACCTGGTGAAGATAATACGGGTGAGTACGGGTATAGTTATGATCACTAGTTGGTAAGCTGAGTAGTTAAGATGGGATCCAAAGCTCTCGATATAGTGATATAGTGGGAATTCCACCTTAAGGCCTCTTGTTGAAGTGACACACTTATAAACCTCTGATCAGAGTATAAAATTGATAGAATGGGTTTCTAGTCAATCTTGATATATTATGAGTGGTGTTCTTCATGAACAAGACTAATTATAGGATAACTACGGCTATTACATGAGCTAAGACTTAATCAGAGCTCGATAAACTAGATGGTACTTAACCTGATAGAATGGAGTGTATTATATTGGTTACTATTGTAGAATCCGATCAAGTCACAAGCACGTAACTTTCTGAGTATCAAGGGATCATACAGCTTTGGTAGAAAGCCCATTTGATCTTCTAGAGCTATCGGGTTCTATATCGTTCTAGAACATTGAGCCTAAAGGTTCCCAGATGGGAAGACAAATTTAGGTTAACCTCTAATGGCTCTATAATTCTGGATACTATGAGGTCACACACTTTGGGTCTTTACCGGACTAAGTAAAGGACTTATAGACTGGGTCTATACCAAGAATATAAAGAAAGTCAAACTATTTTGATGAATTATTAATTGGTTGGACTAAATAATAATTAAAAGGAATTTTAAAGGATGGATAAAGTTGTGAGGAGCAAAAGGGAATTTTTCCCGTTGCGAGTGGGACTTTCGAACATAGGTTTTTCACGGGTGAGGGCATATGTGGTAGCCTCACGAGCATCGAAGAAGTGCTTATGGGCCACCGGCATACGCTAGCAAGGCTAGCACATACCGGTGGGTTGCAGGCTCACAAGCGCTTGGTAGCACTTGCGTGGGCTTGCAACACAGGCCCATCAGCACAGCTTGCAAGCTGGGCTTGCAAGATAGCCCGCAAGCCTAACTTGCAAGACAAGGCAAGCCCGTTAGGGCTTACCTTGAGCAGGCTGTGGGAGCGGGTCAACCCGCGGTTGGTGCTCCGCTTAGGTGACCCGCGTGTGGGATGGGGATTTTCCCCATCCTACATTGTTAAAAAGGAGAGCACGCAGCTCCCCTTCTCCCTATAAATAGGATTCTTCTTCCTCCTTATTCCTCACTTCAGCTCAGCCTTTCCTTCTGAATTTTAACATCTTTTCTTCACAAGCTTTTTTGCAAGATCCTCCATGAGTTTTTCCACTATCGCAAGAATTCTTTTGAATTCTTATTCATTTATTGAAAAGAGCCTTCTAGCTATATTTTTAGGTTGGTTATCGAGTGGTCTTGCGGCCATTGTTAACCAACAAGTTCTTCCTCTACGTGAGGTTTTGGTCGGTCGAGATCCATGTTGATTAATCATACAGGTTATCCTATTTTGGTGGCTAGTGCTAATGGAATGTTTTCCAATTGTTCTAAGGGAGCACCGCACCAATGGAAAGTCATGCATCAACTGGTAATGCTCTTCAAATTAAATGCTAGGTTTCTTTTATTAAATTTTATAAATGTATGAGCATCTATGGAACTTTTCAACTTAGATTATATCAATCATTTCATACTTAGGAGATCCTTTAGGATTAATATTAAGTTTTGAAATTCTTCCATGTAAGTTAGCATGTTCAATTGCATCCTTAATTAACCATTAATTCGGCCTACATTGATAACCATGTGGTCGAATCCATTGTTCTTAGTCTTTGATTGTACTTGTTCCTCTTTTGGTGTTATCCTTAGCCTTTTACTTAGAGATAAATGATAGAGTTTATCCTCTCTCCAAAATAGAGTTGATGAAGGAGAACAGCTCTTCCTTAAACTAACAATCCTTGAAAATAGACTTTGCCCAAACTAGCGATTCATCCATTAACTTTTATGCTTTTGTCTTCCAACTGGATGTGTTTCTAACATTCTAGAAGGTTCTGGAATTTTCAAAAGTCATCAGGACTAACTAGTGCTCTCAATGGAAGTACCGGTTTCTCGGTGGAATGCTGTTTTTGGCTGTTTTAACAAAATTTCATCCAAATAACTGGAAAACCCTGAAATGATAGAAGACAGTAGTAACACAGTCCATAAAGACTAAACCATGCTTATAAAGATAAAAAACTAAGTATAAAAACATGTTGGATGTATAACCTATCATAGCACTTGCGGGTCTACAAACCACTAACATGTCTTAGCGCATGCCTGCGGCCCACAAGCACACCTCCAATGCTCGTGAGGCTGCCACACAGGCCCCACCCGTGTTAGCATGGACAACTCACAATGGGAAAATTTCCCTTTTGCTCCACATAAGTTTATTTCTCCTTAAAACCTTCTTTATTTTTTATTTGATCCAACCAATTAATAATTCATCCAACATGTTTAACTTTCACTATACGAAGGCTATATGTCCCTACAACTGTTGCAGCAACCCGTGCTCCATTTCCCTCTTTGCAAGCCTCCTATTGTTCTGCAACCCCTACAAAGAAATATAGATATGAGTACCACAACTAGTATCACATACCCATGTAGACTCATAGGGAACTGTAGAGAAACTCTCTATCATGAACATACCTGAAGTAGATGCCTTACTTGGCTTCTTCTTCACTTGTTTAGAAATCTGAGCTCCTAATTCGCTTTTCATTTCGACACTTTTCATGAGTTTTCTCTTGATCTTGAAAGCCCTAAACTTTCTTATCTTTCAATCCTCAGCAACAAGTTGATTCTCAAGTTTATTTCTAAACTGTATATCATATTGTTCCAACGGGTCTACCATCTCGGAAAAATTACAATAATCACTGATGCTATAGAAATCTGTTCTGAAACTATTATACCTATGTGGTAGACCTTTCATTACATTATGTTTCAAGGCGGCATGTTCATAAGTAACTCCCATTTTCCTTAACTATTCAGAATTATCATAAATAGTCATGGCAAACTCAACTGTTGAGGTGTAAGCCCCTAGACTTGCAGATATCATGAATTTTTCAGGTTTATCCATCATCACAAGTTGCACAATCATATACTCCAAGTCCATATTTTTGCAAAGATCCCTCTACCTTGGAAGCAAAATGTTGACCACGAAGTTCTTTGTGAAATCACAGTCTCTTTTATACTTCACGTACTTATCTATTTGATATATGAAAGGATCTTCTTCTGGGAGTTCGAGATATGGATTATCTAGTACATAATCCAAACAAAGGCTCTTTAGGAACCTCGTCACACACTCGAACTACTCATGAAAATTGTCTCCTTTGTAAACTTGTTGTCAATCGGATGCATATCAGTGTTAGTGTTCATATTTAACCTAGATATAAGATAGAATTTGTTTAGACACTAGTATATGTACATGCATTTAATATAAGGTCTTTAATTAAACACATAATTCCTACTATTTTCCCGACATTCAAATAGCCCCTTCTATTTAAATTCAGGAAATTTGGTCCAACCAATTTTCCTTGGTAGGTAGCATCCATGGCCTCTTATCATAACCCCCGCTATAGCAAGCCAAGTCATAACAAGACAACCATGGTTGGAACCCATCCATTTACTTCCCATGCAATTGTTAATCCATTTGAGTTCTCTTTCTCAAGATATGCGTACCCAATTGTACGACTCCTCAAATGTGTCTCTAATCTGGCATTAGCTCCAATGATATGGATAACTAACCCATTTTGTTTAAGGCATTAACCCCATATAGTCTCATGACCAAACACGTGTTAAGGGAAAGCATGCTGTATATGTCCTTACATCCTTTAATAAGGTTCGTATCATGATTTATGATGGGAAGACAATCTACCGCCTTAATATTATTGTAAGGATTTTATTAGTGTCATTGGTCACGCCCTAGTCTAGGTCTTATATAATGGATATGATTATGATAATAATAATTCCGGGCTATTTGGATTTATTAACTCTAAGGGAACATGCTCAAGTTTGGTACATCATAATCATTCCATTATGCCAAGACTCCACATAGCATGCAAAACAAACAAGGTTCATGTTTAAGTTCTTGTACCTATGTCTATAAGTTTTAATTTAACAACTTAAAACACGTTTGTAAAACCATATGCGGAATCCAATTCCCATACTAGAAATAAACTAAGTCATAAAAATATCTTGGGTACACTTGAACCTAATAACGATGGAGATTTCCAGGTAGGAGAGGCCCCCTTAAAGTGAATGAGCAGCCAAGTCCAATCCTTACTAAAATAACCACGGGCACTTCGATTCGTTGTACCACGGATAACTATGATTTAAAGTTTTCATTCTTTAATTGAGTGAAGTACGGGATGACCCTCAATTTAAAGCATTTATACGTGTGGTAAAACATTATTAATTTTTATAATAATCACCTAGACTAAGTTTGAGCAAAACCTTAATCTAGTTATCACATCATTTTCTATAACAAGAATTGAAAACCTAAGTCATGCATAACATACTTTAATCAATTCATTGAACATGCCAATTTCAACATATTTAAAATCAATCATGCATAGCATAAAGTAGGCTCTGATACCAGTGCTAGTTAATCAAGAGAGTAATTGAACATGCAAAGTTGCAAGGAGGAATTTCAAAACTTAAATGTAACCTTAAAGGATCTCCTAAGCATGTCATGATTGAAATAATCTAAGTTCAAATGTTCCATATATGCTAATAAGTTTATAAAACTTATAAAAGAAACCTAGCTTCTAAGTTAACAACATTACCAGTTGATGTGTGCTTCTCTCTTTTGGATGTGGTGTTCCCTTAGAGCAATTCAGCAGAACTTCATTGGCACTAGCCTGCAAACTAAGATAGCCTCTACGATTGATCCACACGAATCTTCACAGACCAAAACCTCTACTAAAGTAGAACCCGTTGGTAGACAGCAATTGCTAGACCGCTCGAAGACTAACTTGAAAATATTAACTGAAAAGGCTCACTTCAAACTAGAAATAACTTTCTAATGAATCTTTGTCACTTGAAGAAACTCGTGGAGGATCTCGCAAAATCTGGCGAAGAAAAGATATCAAACTCAGAGAGAAAGGCTGAGTATAAGTGATGAAGAAAGGAGAATGGGAGTACTATATATAGGGGGAGGGGAGTTCAAAACTCCCCTAAAAAACCAATGTGGGATGGGAAAAATCCCATCCCACAAGCGGGTCGACGCTAGCTTGCAAAGCAAGCCCTAATGGGCTTGCCTTGCCCCACAAACCCAGCTTGAGAGTGCCCTAGCAGGCCTGCATAGCAAGCCCATCCAAGGGATGCCATGGGTAGCGCTTGCAGGCTTACTACCTGCTAGTGCATGATGGCCTAGTGCCAGCTCACACTCATGGCCCACGAGCATTTTTTCTCACGGGGTAGCCGCGTAGAACCCCACTTCGAACAACCCTTGTTCATTGGAGCCCACTCGTAACAGGTTGATTCCCTTGCTCCGCTCCGTGCAAATATTCCCAATTTTCTCCTTTATTACTTTTATTTATTAATCTGGTCCAGCCAATTAATAATTCATCCGATGAATTCGACAACCTTAATATTCTCGGTATAGACCCAATTTATAAGTTCTTTACTTAGTCCTGTAAAGACCCAAAGTGTGTGTCCTCATAGGGTCCAGAAGTATAGAGCCGCTAGAGGTTGACCTAAACTTGGTTTCCCATCCGAGAACCTTTAGGCTCAGTATTCTAGATTGATATAGAACCCGATAACTCTAGATGATCAAATGGACTTTCTATCAAAGACGTATGATCCCCATATACCCAGAACGTCACGTGCCTATGAATTGATCCGGTTAACCACTACAATACACTCATTCCATCGGGTTAAGTACCATCCAGTTTATTGAGCTCGGATTAAGTGTCAACTCATGTAATAGTCATAGCTATCATGGAATTAGACTTGTTCACGAAGAACCCCACTCACCATAATGTATCAAGATTGACTACAAACCCATTCTATCAGGCTTATACTCTTATCAGAGGTTAAAGACTGTGTATCTTCAACAAGAGGCCCTAAGGTATACTCCCATTATATCAATATATCAGGAGCGATAGATCCCATTTTAACTACTCGGCTTACCAACATGTGATCATCACTTTACCCATAATCACCCGTATCATCCTAATCTCCAGGATATGAATAAGTATAACCCAAAGTATAGCAACTCCTACATAAGGTAACTAGTATCTCAAGTCTGAAGATACTTGTACTAACATGACACTAAAACATGGATATAGTTGTTTCTGAGTGTTTATCTTATAGCGATCTCCAATTATTACCTGAATACATTCATGTCTTAACTCAAGGTATCACCTTCAAGTCATGAGATTGGCTGCTTGAATATAATCCACGGAGCAAGCCTACACATGCTAGTCTAGCCGCTTCATTGATGTCTAGTCTCAATGAAACTATAACTTGGGATATTTAGACTATTCATAGCAACATGTATGTGCAGTTTTCACACCTCATACCTCCCACTATGTCCTTGCACTTTTACGCTATGAAGTAGTCATGGATTTTATCTTATCAATGTGCATATATATAATACCACATATATATGATACTAGCAAGATACATGAATTAAACAAACACTGATAAACAACAAAGATGCCTTTATTATTAATAATAATAATTTGAAATCATTTGTACATAATAACAAATTAAGATATATCACCCTAATTGCCTCTAGGGAATACATCATGTCTAGTAGTTTGTTCATGGTTTTAGTAGTGAATTCAATGTCCTTGGTATCATACATCCCTATGGTGACCAACTATTCTACATTCTTTTGCATATCAAAGAGATGATCCTTTAGGGAATGAAGCTTTTTGTGCACAGAGAGACCATTTTCTAGGCCTATAGACTCAGTTAGCTTGGGAAATAATTTGCCTATCTCGTTGAGAGCTTTATGCACGTTCTTCACTGAGTTATCATTATTATCATTGATCACTTTGCAAGCAGAGTCAAACTTCTCTTAAAGTGCATCTAGGTTCAGCATAGGTTTGTCCACTTTCTTCGTAATCTCATCAAGGGTCTTGATCACCCTATTAACTTTCTTATCATAGCTTACCATCATCCTAGACATGTTCACCAAACTTGTGAAACTACGTATCTTGAGTTGCGAGTGTGGCATTCAAGCTACTTAACTGCTTTGCAGCACCATCAATACTACCCTTCATCTCTCCTACTAACGTGTTAGCGATATAACAGTAGACGTGGGGATAGAGGATATAGCTGCATTGAGCTAATCTGCAGAGTCAAAAAATATGGTTAAGATCAGCACCATCTTGTATACAAGGCTTTTTGCACTTTCCTTTGTTTCATGGTTGTAGATGGCATACAGGCTTCCTTGAATCTTTTCAAATTCTTCGAATTAAACCGATTCAGATGGAATTCTTGAATGCACATCAAACTCTGGTAGTTTTACCTTTGATCATGCAGACAAGTCCATCAATTATTGAGACAATAGCACACTTCTTACTGCTCTATCCAACTCAGCATCAATTTTGAGAGTTGGGAATTTCTTCCTTGCCAACTCTCTATTCTGAGCCAAGATGGCTGAATCAGCCAAGTTCTCTTGGATTGGCTTGCTACTGGAGGGAGTTGCATCATCAGTTGTAAAATTTACCTTAGCAACCTCCTCATCTGCTTTTCCTTGTTGAGTGGAGTTCTAAACTGTAGGAACTTCTCTAATCAAAGGGAGGATGAGGCTCAGAGATATTTTGTACATTTGAAGAATAGGGGGTTGGTTTTGATTTTTCAAGGGAAAGAATTTTAGTTGATTGAGTGTTAGGAGGAGGTGAGGAATGGGTGGTAGTTTGTTCGGAATGGATTATAGAAGAAAGGGTATAAACTGGGGAATTTACAATTTCCAGTATATGAGGAGGAGAATTTACTAGAGAAGAAGGAATTTGGGAATTTACAGTTTGAGGGATTTTAGAATTTACAGGATATGAAGGAATAGGATTTTCATAAGAGATAGGGATAGGATTTAAAGGTACCTAGGGGTTGGCTGATTGACCCAAGGATGGGTCAATCTCAAGTAACTCAATCTGAGTGTGAATTAGGCTAGGGATCCTTGAATCAGGAATAGCATATTCTTCTTAATCGATGATCTCCACATCATCAACATCCTCATCACTAGGACTAATGGTTTCAATGTTCTCTTTACCTTTCTTAGAGCTCCTCTGTCCCAAATAATCTTTAGAGACTTCTAGCTTGAGCTTCTTTGATGCAAGGTTTCTTCTTCTTCCCTAGCATCTTTTTCTTCTTCTTCAGCCTTTTTGTTCACCTCAACTTCCCTTTAAGCGCAAGTTTGAATATTCGTCATGTTCCTTTTCCTGGTTTGAGGCTAGGCAGGCGTATTTCCTGCCCTTGGTTTTGTTGGGCTGGCTCTAGCCCTTTATGATCCAGCCTTTGCTTTTCGAAAAGATGAAGTAGCAATGGCTGATGGAGTCTGCTCTAGTTGAGCACTTAGAGTAACATCCTCAGTGGTCTCTTCACTAGACCCTTCAAAATCAACCACAAAAGCATCATCATCTTCCTTGAGCATGTTTTTAGGAAACACTGTGGGTTCCACTTTCGCTTTGTTCAGCCTCAAATCTTGGGCCTTGGTGTAGCGGATGTGAACCTGCTTATTCTTCAGCCTGCTGAAGTAAGGCATACCCAAAGCCTTCTTCACTGGAATCACCATTTCTCCATTTCCATCAATGAACGAAGATACGTCCATTCGCACAACCTTCATGAGGGCGGTGATCAAATAATTGTAATGGTATGTGGTAGTAACTTTGGTCAAGTGATGAATATATTAGATATAGTGTATACCCTAAGAGCAATTAGGGTAGTACATTAGCTTGTATGATGTATAAACATATTTATTAATTAATAAAAAGGCATTTCTTTGTTATTCAAAGTTGTTTCTTTAAGTATACGTACGTTTATATGTTATACTTATTAATTGATTAACAAAGTCCATGACATAAGTTATAGCTTAGAAGAGAAATCATAGTGGGACTATGATTGTTGAGATTCTCTTTATGTGTAATTATAATTATGTCTAAACATCCCTGATCATAGTTTCATCGAGACTAGACATTAATGAAGCAGATAGATCAGCATGTGGGTTCACTTCTCAAAAGTAGCTGATCTAAATAAGATAAAGATAGGATCTTAGAAGTGAACACATGAATATACACTGAATGTATATTAAATATCCAGTGTCAATTATTATCTCGCTACAGTAGTTGTGCAAATATCCTTTGACTTGAGAAACTAGTCATCTTGTACATTCATCATTATACTTTGGATTATTCTTTCACAGTTCTCTCTAGAGGATGTCATAAGGATTATTACGGGTATAGTGACGTCTGTTCGTTGATGAGCTAAGTTGTCAAGATAGGATCCATCACTCCTGGATATAAAGGAGAAATACCTGGCCACTTGTAGAAGTGACATTGGCTTAATAAACCTCTGATCAGAGTATGTTTTAATAGGATGAGATTCTAGTTAAAACATCTCACTGAGTAATGAACTTTGGTTACAAGTTAAAACACACTGGCTGGACTCGATTTAAACCAGTCTATAGGGTTGACACTTATCCGTACCCTAAAACCAGATGGTATTGATTGATGGAAGGAGTGTATTGCACAGTAGCCTACTGTTAAACAGGACTTGATTGATAAAGCAATGAAATCTCGGGCATCGGGGGATCATGAATCCTTGCTAGAGGCCTCCGATGATCGTCTAAAGATACGAACTGTTATCTTTGTATAAAGTCCACATTAATCGGTTTATCATAGTGGGAAAAAC
>CATIWQ010260526.1:0-56821 GCA_949673415.1 Euphorbia schlechtendalii | reverse complement strand
AAAAAAAGATTGTTTTGTTGGAAAATAAAGTGTTTATTTATCCAAAAGATAATCAGACTCGGGTTCTAAATTGGTTTTAGACCCGAGAATATCTGAGGATTTAAGAAGAAAAGATGAAGAAATTTGGGATCCGAAAGTGTTTTTAGATCCGAGAAAAAGTTAGAAGAAAGTAAAAAACGTTTTTAGTTTTTTGTTCTGAAAAAGAGGATTTTTATCTCTGAATTTTCCCCCCCTTGCCCTGAAAAAGACCCGACTATTTATAGATGTAAAAGTCCCGAAAAATCAAAAACAAAGAGCCTCGCACGCGAGGGGTCTTGCGTGCGAGACTCCCTCGCGAGGCCTCGCGATGTCTCCCGCGAGGCTCCCTCGCGAGGGTTCGCGGGCCACCTCCCACGAGGCTCCCTCGTGAGGGCCGCGAGGGACCCTCGCGGGAATCCTCGCGAGGGTCACCTAGGACCCTCGTGGGGAGGCCCTGCGAGGGTCGCCTAGGACCCTCGGAGGGAGGCCCCGCGAGGGTCGCTAGGGAGCCTCTCGGGGATCCCCGCGAGGGTCGCCTAGGACCCTCGCGGGGAGACCCCCACGAGGGTCGCTAGGGACCCTCGCGGGAATACCCGCGAGGGTCACCTAGGACCCTTGCAGGGAGGCCCCACGAGGGTCGCTAGGGACCCTCGCGGGAATCCCCGCGAGGGTCGCCTAGGACCCTCGCGGGCAAGCCCCGCGAGGGTACCACACGACCTTCGCGAGCAGTCCCCACGAGGGTCCTAAGGGACCCTCGCGGGGAGTGCGAGGCTGCCACTCGCAAGGCTGTCTCACGCAGCCCCGCGGGGGCTGCCTCGCTTAGCCTCGCGCGAGGTTGCCTCTACGCGGAGATTTTTTTTATATTTTTTATTTAGTTAAATAATTTAAAACGTCTGAGGAGGATTCCCATATGAAGATCGTCTGATGGTCAAAAATTGTGTGATTCGAGGATAAATTTCCCGAAAAGCCGTCATCATTGAACGCGCGAGCTGGTACAAAATCTCATGCTCACAATCATACTGGTTATACAACCAGAAATTATCACATGAGGGGCAGCTGTGAGCACGGGATTTTGTACTAGCTCGCGCGTTCAATGATGACGATTTTTCGAGATATTTATCCTCGAATCACATGATTTTCGACCATTTGATGATCTTCAAATGGGAGTCTTCCTTGTCGCTGAATTTAAAAGGTCTTTAATTCAGAAATTAACTAAAAAATATAAAAATACACAAAAAAAATTCGAAAACACCATCCAGAACCGGGTTCGGAGCCAGCCTCTCCGATATTTGGCAAGGCACGGCTCACCAAAGGGCTTAGCGATGTTCACCAGACTCTGGTGAACATCGCCAGGGGCCTGGCGAGGCACTCCTGAGATCTGGCAAACCTCGCGAGAGACTAGCAAGGCTAGCTAGGGGTCTGGAAAACCTTGCCAGACTCGTTGGCGAGGCTGGTTAGGCTCGCCAAAGGGGTTAGTGAGGTCGCTAAACTTTTTAACTACCCCGCCAAACTTTTTTTCATTTTTTGGATTTTCCGAGATTTTTCTATAAATAGTCGGACATTTTTGGATTGACGGGGGCTAGAAAATTCACAAAAAATTCTCTTCTTCAGATAAAAAAATAGACAAATACTATAAATATTTTCTTTTCTTCTAATATTTTCTTGGATCCAAAACACTTTTGGATCCCAAATTTTTCATCTTAAAATCAAATTTCTTCATTTTTTTTCTTCAAATATCCTCAGATATTCTTAGGTGTAAATTAAATTTAGAACCTGAGTCTGGTTACCTTTTTAGATAAATAAACTCTTATTTTTCCATATTAAACGATAATTAAATCAAAACAAACGAGGAACGCTCCCGGGGATCAAACGGATACGCAGAAGTGGATTCATACCGCAAGGGTAAGCCTCTGAGTTTCTAGAACTGTGAATTCCTCGCTCATCGTATCCTTCTTCTTTTCTAATTTTATTTGTGGACTTAGGAATATTTTTATTTCTTTTTTATGTAAATAATGTTGTAATTCTCTTCTTCATCTTATGCCATGCGATCATTTTCACTAATAAAATTGATCAACATACGTGTAAATAAAAATGAACTATTTTTATTTAAAATAACAATTTTAAACCATCGATGTTTTAATTAGGCCCCACGGGCCTCGCTAAAATCAAATCGAACATATGTGATATCCCCTGTGCTAACCTTTGTGGATGTAGGTTAGATGTATGTTTAGGAATTTAATTTTCCTTCGAGTATTGCATATATTGTTGAGGAAATGTAATTAATAGGCTAGCAGGCGGTTGCATCCCCCGATTTTTGGAAGCCTTGTAATTTTTATTTTCCGTATTTACTTTCCGCATTTATTTACTGCCTTGTGAATGGTTTATTATTCCGCTTTGTGGATGGTTTATTATTTTACAATACGTGAATCATGCATATAAAGTCTAAAAAATGACCTAAGTGTGAATATGTACAATTAAGAAAATACGGTTTTCTATGGATGTAATATAATGTGATCACATAAGAAATAAGAAACTTATCCCGAACCCGAATCTCTGTATCTTAGTGGGCCGTCCCTCGGACGTTAAGCCTCACAGGACTCTAATTCCTAGAAAGAGCTAATCCAGGTGGTGACTCCACACTAAGAGATGGCGGATTCGGGTTTGACCAAATCTAAAATGTTTTCGCTCTCTCTTTTCAACCTTTTTTCTGGGTACCCGACCCGATGCACTTTTTCAAACACCCCGATGCACCGCGCCTCTCATTCCGCACGCTCTCGACCCACCGCTTCGTATCTCCCGCTCTCAGGTAATACATTGGAGACCGTTATAAGGAAGACACTATGAAATAACTATATCCATGTTTTTGTGTCATGTCTTATTACAGTAGCAGTTAAAGTATCTTCAAACCTGAGATACTGGTTACCTTAGATAGGAGTTGTTATACTTCAGGTTAAACTTACTCATACCTTGGTGATCAAGATGATACGAGTGATTACAAGTATAATGATGATCACATGTTGGTAAGCTGAGTAGTCAAGATGGGATCCATTGCTCCTAATATAGTGATATAATGGGAGATGTACCTTATGGCCTTTTGTTGAAGAGACACACTCATAAACCTTTGATCAGAGTATAATATTGATTGAATGAGTTTATTATCAATCTTGATACATTATGACGAGTGGTGTTCTTCGTGAACAAGTCTAATTCCAGGACTATTACATGAGCTAACACTTAATCCAAGATCAATAAACTGGATGGTACTTAACCTGATGGAACGAGTGTATTGTATTGGTTTGGTTGCTACTGCAGAATAGGATCAAGTCACAGGCACATGATGTTCTGAGTATCGGGGGATCATACACCTTTGTTAGAAAGCCCATTTGATCATCTAAAGTTATCAGGTTCTATATCGATCTGGAATACTGAGCCTAAAGGTTCCTGGATGGGAAGCCAAGTTTAGGTTAACCTCTAGAGGCTCTATACTTTGGGATATTATGAGGTCACTTTGGTCTTTACCAGATTAAGTAAAGAACCCATACACTGGGTCTATGCTGAGAATATTTGTTTTATCGAATTCGTAGGAAGAATTATTAATTGGTTTGACCATATTAATAATTAAAAGGATTAAAGGAAAAATTGGGAAAATTGCACGGAGCGAAGCAAGGGAATTTTTCTCGTTACGAGTGGGTCCCAAATGAATATGGGTTATTCAGAGTGGGGACTATGCGGCTACCCCGCAAGCTGAAAAGCTCGTGGGCCGCTAGCGTGCATGCTATGCCCGCTTACTCTAGCGGGTAGCAAGCCTGCAGCGCACGCCCGCGAGCGTGCGCCCGCAATCTAGGTTTGCGGGAAGGTTCGCAAGCCCGGTCAGCCCACGAGTCATAGGGATCTGTGTGGCTGACCAGGTATTGCAGGATGGGATTTTTCCCATCCCACCTAGTTAAATGAGGGGAGGTTTTCACTCCCCTCTCCCTATAAATAGGCATCCCCTCTCCATCTTATTTCGTACTTCAGCTCAACCTTTCTCTCTGAGTTTGACATCTTTTCTTCACGAGATTTTGCGAGATACTCCAAGAGTTTCTCTATGCAACGAAGAATTCTTAAGAAGGCTCATTCTATTTTAGGAGCATCCAAAATAGAAGCAAGAATTGCTCTAATGTCATGTTGAATTGCTCTAAGGCAACATCGCATCCAAAATAAAGAGAAGCAAGAATCAACTAGTAATGTTCTAAACTTAGATGCTAGTGTGAGCACGAGATTATGTACCAGCACGTGCGTTCAATGATATTGGCTTTTCGGGATTTAATCCTTGAAGCACAAAATTTTCGATTATCCAAAGATCTTCAAATGGGAGTACTCCTCATCTCTAATTGTTTTTTTAATGACTTAAATTATTAAGGAATTGAAAAAAATTAGAATTTAATGAAATTAAATAAAAAATTATTTCTAAATTAATTAAAAAAATAATAAAAAAACAAAAAATTTGGGATCCGCCTCACCAGAAGTTTGGTGAGGCAGCCTCGCTAGCGAGGCTTGCCAGAGACAGACCTCCCAAGCCGGAATTTGTTTCCAATTTTGGATTTTCGAGATTTTTCTCCTATAAATACTTGGGAAATTTTCGATAAACGAGACCGAAAATTTTTAGCAGAAATATACAAACTATAAACATTCTGATCTTCTACAATTTTTTAGATTAAAAACACTTTTTGATTTGACCATTTCTTAAAAGACCAAAAAACTCAAAAAGACGACGAGGATTACTCCAAAAGGTCAAGCGGGTTTATCGAAGTGGATTCGCTCCTTAAGGGTAAGCCTCTGAGTTTCTAGAGCTACTTATTTCATGCTTCTTGTATTTTTCTTTATTTTATTTTACATATGGACCTAGGGTTTATTTCACCATTCTTTTATTATGTAAATATTGTTGTAATTATTCTTTTTCATATTTTGTTTCTTTTATTTAATGGAAATATTTTTTAGAATACCCCCACGAAGGGAATAAAAAATCTATTCCTGGATAACAGTCCTCACATCTTTTCCATGCGAGCATTTTCACTAATTAAAATAAGTAACCAACATGTTAATAAAAATGAATCTTTTTATTTCTAAAAAAGAATTTTCAATCGTTGATATTTTAATTAGGCCACATGGGCCTCGTTTAATTCAAATCGAACATATGTGTGAATGATGTGTTATACCCTGTCCTAACATTTGTGGATGTAGGTAGATTAAGAATTAGATGTATGTTTAGGATTTTATTTTTTCCTTTGGGTATCGCAATTTCAATTATATTTTTTGGGAAATGTAATTAATAGATTAGGCAGGTGGTTGCATCCCCAAGGTTTTGTAATTTTAATCTTTACTTTTTTGCATTTATTTAACGCTTTATGTATGGTTTTATTGCTTTCTAACTACATGTGAATCATTCACTATAACTCGAAACTGACATAAGTTCGAATATAAAAAACTTCTCAGCCCTAGGTGGGTGGCACATTCTTCCTAGAACTGCCGGGTCAAACCTCTTTTGCACCAAGGATAGTGGGGCCGACAGAGATTAGACCTCCTCTAGCTACATCCCGACTCAACCTCTTATTCCAAGTTGAGGTGCGCCTTCTCAGTTGTTCCAAGGTCAAGGATACTACAATCCAGGGACTCAGTATGGTGCTTACTCGAGAACACTGAACAACATCGTCTAGTAGCCGGGGTTGGTAGAATTATGGCAGCAGTTCATGGTCACCCATGGTGGACACATTGCACAGGGATAAATGGGTATGATCACAACACAGTCAGTGGCCAGAGACGATGACACGCTACCGCCAACTTTTGCTATACCCCAATTCAAGAAGTACATAGGCAACACGGACCCTCGTGCTCATCTCACACACTACCAGAGGGCTTTAAGGATAAGTAATCGTATGATTGCTAAGCTATTTATTATTATGCTTTGGAGTATTGTAAACATGTGGTATAGTCATCTACCTATAGACATTGCTTATGATTGGGGGTGCCTATCCTAGGAGATGGTAGATCATTATGGCTTCAACATCTTGATGGTTACTATTATGCAAAACTTGGAAGCAGTGAGGTAGAAGCAGGGGGAGAGCTTTAAGCCTTATTTTAAGTGTTGGATGGCCATGCAAGTCAGGTTGCAGTATCGTCTGAGTCTGCTGGATATGATTGTTAAGCTTCTGGATGGCACATTGCCATCTTATCGTAAAAGACATGGTCTTCCATAGTTACCAGGAGGTGTTTGTTTGAGCTGAAAAGATAGAGCGTTACGGTGCTATAGAGGAGGCAGTGGAGTAGCCACCCAGCAAACACTGGTATAAGAAAAATAAATCTAACCCCGTGCAGGTGAAGGCGAAACAGCCTGCAGCACAGCTAGTACAGGAGGAGAAAGTGGCTGCTTTTCTATTATCCAAGGAGTAATATAGCATCTCCTCTTATACAGCCAATCTGGTATTTTTGTTTACCAAGCTATTCGAGCTTAAGCAGATGGAAAGCTTGAAAAAGCATGTCCCTCCCAAGCCCAAGGACAATAACAGCTTTTGCCACTACCACGTGACTGTGGGAGTCCTAAAGTGTGTGTGTGAAGGACTTGGGGAATTTGTGATGATGATTAAATCAGGAAGGGATCCTAATTATGTTTTGAAGATGTTAGAGGAAGAGTTGAGTTACCGAGGGTTTGGAGGCGAGATCAGGGCATCTGAGGTCAACCTTGCTAGATTATCAGTTTTTACGAGCAAGAAACCTATGTCTCTTCGCGTAGGTTTGGATCTGTTAGGAGGAGCACTAACCAGAAAGGAGGACCAGTACGTTATAGAAATCGAGTCAGATATGGACTCAGATGATGTAATGGAGATTCTTGAGTCATAGTCGAGCAATCGGGAATTCAGAGATAGGGAAGAGATCCAGAGGGCCAGTTTTAGTTTAGCTAGCATGTTCGTGTTCGATGGGAATGATGTGCCATCTTCCCATCATTTCAAATTTTAAACCTTGTGCTAGGCATAAGGCTTATTGGTAAACATGATAGCAAAACTATTTCCATGCTTACTAGTAGGAGTGGCAAGTAAGTAGTACGACATATAGTCGGAACAAACAAAAGATATGCGGAATTACATTGCTGCAAATTCCAATTAGAATTTGCATTCCTGGAGCTGCCAAAATAAAGCATGCGAGATCTGCTCGCTTGTAAACAAAGGGATGGTGAGTCGCTCAAAAATTATATAAAGTGTTGTATGTTTATTTACATGGTAATGTTTGCAAGACCAAACGCATAGCTGGTGTTTTGTTGATGATAGAAGGGTTAAGCAACAGGTACCACTACCACCTGTCAAGACTGACAATACAAGATTTTGATGAATTATCATATCACGCCCTCCATCTTCACAAGGAACGAACAATTGTACTTCATGATGTTATTACGGTAAGGTTGGGAATACCTACCAATTCCGTACTCGCAATGCTGTCAAGGTCCAACCCAGGAGTAAACACAGTGACTGATGAAGAGGAAGGCATGGAAGAGGATCCTCTGGCAAAAGTATTTTCAAAGGAGCCCCAAAGAGATATGGGAGAGATTGACCTTGGAGAGTCCAGCGAGGAGGCTTGTTGGAGAGTCTAGTAAGGCTAGACTCTCTAGCAAGCTAGGCCTAGTCCCGTCCCGAATTTCTATAAATTTGGGACTTTTTTTATTAAGGGGCTAGGATTTTCAGGGTGAACCTCGCTGGGGAGTCCAGCCCAGCGAGGCTCGCTGGACTCTCCAGCGAGCTAGGCCTAGTCCCATCCCAAATTTCTATAAAATTTGGGACTTTTTTAGATTGAAAGGGGCTAGGATTTTCAGAGGAAAAAAACTACAAAATATTTTCTTTCAAACTTTCTTAAATAATTCGGATCTAAAACACGTTTGGATTCCATATTTTAATTATTTTCAAATCATTCTTCTTCCTACATTCCTTAAAAATCCTCAGATATCCTTGGGTCTAAAACAAATTTAGAACCCGAGTCTTATTATCTTTTGAATAAACTTATTTTTCCATACAAACACCAATAAATCAAAAGGAACGAGGAACGCTCCTGGGGATCGAACGGATATATCGAAGTGGATTCATACTGAAAGGGTAAGCCTCTTATTTCCTAGAACTGCTAATCTTGTACTTATTGTATTTTTCTTTGTTTTAATTTCACATTTGGACCTAGGAAAATATTTCACTATTATTCTGTTGTTGTCATAATTCTTCTTCATCCTTTATTTCTTTTTAATTTTTATATTAGAATCCTCCCACGAAGGGAATTAATATTATTCCCAAGTAACATACCCCACTTCTTACCATGCGAGCACTTTCATTAAATAAAAAAATGACCAACATGTGTGTAAATAAAAATGAACCATTTTTATTTAAAATAAGAACTTTAAATCGTCAATGTTTTAATTAGGCCACACGGGTCTTCTCAAAATCGAATCGAACATATGTGTAAATATTGTACCATATCTCGTGCTAACCTTTGTGGATGCAGGTTAGATGTATGCCTAGGATTAGGAGGTTAGATGGATGCAGGTTAGGTGTATTGCATATATTATTTTTGGGAAATGTAATTAATAGATTAGGAGGGCGTTTGCATCCCCCGAGGTTATGTAACCTTTAATCTTTACTTTTCCGCATTTATTTACCGCTTTGTGTATGGATTTACTATTTTCCACACATACGTTAAATCATGCATAATAACTTCAAAATGACTTAAGTGCGAATATGTGCAATTAAGAAATACGATTTTTTTACAGATGTAATATAATGGGATCACATAAGAAATAAGCAACTTATCCCGGACCCGAATCTCTGTGTCTTAGTGGGCCGTCCCCCGGACGTTAAGCCTCACAGGACTCTAATTCCTAGAAAGAGCTAATCCAGGTGGCGACGCCACACTAAGAGACGGTGGATTCGAGTTTGACAAATCTAAATGTTTTTGCTTTCTCTATCAAAACCTTCTGGTCCACGACTCGGTACTTTTCAAACACCCCAATGAGCCGTGCCTCTCATCTCTGCTCGCTATTGGCCCATCGCTCTGTGTTGTCCGCTCACAGTAGCGACTCCACTGGGGATTTTTCTAAAACTTGTTTTTTAAAGGTTTTAGATTTTGGATAAGTGCTAAAAATTATTGATCACATTATTCCATTTTCTCTTAATTATGACATATTCATAATTTCGGATTGCAATAGAGGGGATTAGCTCGTAAGATTAAGGTACCCTATTACCGCGAAGCTTTCTCTTGTACTAATCTACCTCCCTGAGAAAAGATAATACTTGAGTGGGTAGAGCACTTGTTGCCATATCGCATGTACCTCCCTCGTTAGAACCCATTTGGGGAGAGGCTTGGAGTGTATTTTAGTGCAACAAGAACCTTCTACATCAACAACCCATTTACAAGCCTCATGTAAATAAGCCATAGGCATTTTCCCTACGGTGTTACCCAACAAACGACCATGCATTATATTTTCCTGAAGGTGCACTCCTTAGTATCTTCATAATACTAAGATGAACAAAACTTAGGATAGAGACTAGCCAAAAACCCTTCCCGCGGAAGTTATATGGTTGGAAGATTGAACTTTACATGCTATATGCTATGTGTTTACTACTTATCATTGTACAAATGTTGTGCTAACCATGAATCTTAGTGTAGACACTCGAACGCACACACATATAATGTGAACAGTAGCATTTTCTCATGCCAAATCGGTGTCACAAACACTTAGGATTAGACGACACTCAAGATCCTGTTGCCCTAGGACAACATGAACCAATTAGGATCATGAAACATCACTTACCCCTTTTCAGCTAGATGTCCACTTGAAATCTGGCTACTAGTCCGTATAGGGAAAACATATTTTTTCTTCTACTACGTGATGTCCACTTGACATCTGACACTCAGCCCACAAGGGGCAATAATATATCCTACAAATTACCTATGAGATGTCCACTCGACATCCAACTCATAGCGCACACAGGGCAATCACACATACCACATAGCACAAACAGGGAAAATACCTACCCAAATCATTTTTCCCATATCTCGTGGTATCCTTGCTGACATCCGAACCTAAGCCCACACGGGGTGAACATAATTCAAAAATCTTACCTTACCAAATCTTCAAGGGTATATGCTTAGTACCTAAACCATCCGCCCACACGGGGCAAAGATTCATGTATCACCACATACCCTCAAATAGCGATGACCACACAAGCATCCAAAACTCCTCCTAATTGGGTAATAATAACCAAATCATTCATTAAATAGCTACATAAGGTAATTGTTTTCGTTTCATTAGGGTACGTCACACTACTTACCCGAAATCAATTTCACCTCCTCATTCCATGAGACCTAGTCATAGTACGAAATCTCAAACTATTAACCTATTACCACATGGTAACTTGGTCACCTCACTTACACCACTCATATTATGATGTCACATAGACATTGTAAAAATCTCAAATCCAACCCCCGATGTTGGATTTTCATTTCCACATGTTTTCATTTTTACCTAATGGCTAACCTGTTTGTTTCAAATGGATTGACAAGCATATTATTTATCTCACATCATGGCAAGCTAACCCCTTTGGGAATGCAACCATAACATTAAAAATCTCATGCATTTCTCGCATCATGAATCATGTCATGAATCCCAAACACATAGTCTGATCTTCTACTTGTGTATCGAAGGGTCTTGGAAAAGGCCTGCTCGCCGCCCGGTCCGTATTTCCCCAATCATGGCCAATCTGGAGTGGGTTTTGTACACTGACTAAAGTGAGGACTCGGGTTCAGACTCAGATTTAGTTTAACACTCATCTTTCATGGCTAATCAAAGAGAAGAAGGTGTGAGAGAAGATCACCCTGTCCTTATGGGACAAAATTCTCAGCAGTCGTCGGTGAGCGGCGATATCGTAGCTACCTTGAATGCCTTTGCCAATAGCGAATAGCTAGCATCGTTCATTCGCTAGCATGCCGGGAGGGCCCACATGGTAGTGTCCAACCCGGAGATCACCCTTAACAACGTCAATCCAATTAGATGGCCTGAAACAAGGGGACCTCCTACCTCGCATGTAGTGCCCCTAACTCCTACTACCTTTTATCAATTCGGGGCAGGACAAAGTCAGCTAAACCAGGCTCAGATTGGGCAGCCAGGATATAACTTTGCCAATCCTTCCCAATTCTTCCAGGGATAAATGGGGTAGCCGGCATTCACACCAGGGCCTTTCGACCAAGGAATGACCCAACAGATTATTCTTAGTTGGAGTACGTTAGTGACCTAACAATTTCAATCACCTCAAATGCCTAATTTGTATATCCCCAGGGGCAATATGGTTTCTATCTAAACACTAGGAACACCATCCTCCAACGACTATGCATGGAGGAATTATGGTAACAATTCTTGACCACTCACGGTGACCATCTCATGATTCCATACTTGGCACAACTGACAATCGGGGATGAAGACAGTTTTCCCCCAAACTTCACAATGTCATAGTTTGAAAAGTATATAGGATCTAGCGACCCACACACTCACTTAACGCATTATCAGATGGTGAAGAGGGCATTAAGGGTCAGCGAATGAATGATGGCTAAGCTCTTCATCATCACCTTGGGCCACCCAGTTAATGAATGGCACCTTCCACTGGACGTAGCCACTGATTGGAATAGCCTTGCTCAGGCTATGATGGGGTATTATGGTTTCAAATCTCAAATGGAAACCACAATGCAACATCTGGAGGCTATAAGGTAAAGGCAGGGTGAGAGCTTCAAATCTTATTATGCCCATTGGATGGCCACACAGGTCAGGTTGTAGACTCGTTTAACCCTACTAGAGATGAGAACAAAGTTGTTGGATGGTGCACTGCCATAATACAGGAACAAATTCGGATCTGATAGCTTCTCCAGCGATCAAGAAGTGTTTGAGAAAGCAGATAGGATGGAGCACTTTGAATCCATGGACACATCTGAGGGGCGCTAGAATAACCCATGCTTGATGATGTAATAAATTACCTTTCAGCTACTTTGCCCGTGAGGCTTTTGAATTATTTTTGAATAAATTAAACTTTGTTTACTTGCTTGATACTCTATCAATGAGATCACGCATTCTCATAAGCATACACATAATGTTTTTAGCACATGTGACACATCATGTCATGAAATTAATTTGGGTATAAATGGATTCCCCAAAGTCACTGTAATTTCAAATGATTTAACTCTTGAGAGAAAGAGAGAGATAAACACATGTACTTAGATAATGCGTGATAGCAATTGCCTCATCCTACAAGGATGAAAGATCAATAGAAAGATCTCCAAGCATGAAATGTCCATTGCTCAGTCAATCAAGGGAACAAGGCACGTAAAGATCAAAATGATCGAAGCCAGAATAAGGCCAAAATGTCGACAAAGCAAGTTGAGACTAAACAACTAGCGTAGTGTCACAAAGAAGGAGTCAAATAGTTGAACAAGTCAACAACTCCATCACATGACTCACACCATTCGTGAGGCAATCAAACAAAAGTCAAAATGACCAAAGCAAATTGAAGCACCTCTAAAGGGTCAATACTAAAGGCAAAAAGGAGTCGGATTAGTGATCATCGTCAACAACTCCTTCGCACGGCTACTATCATTTGTGGGATAATCTTCATATGTACTTCAACCAGGAAAAAGACTGTCTACCAAAGTGCTTGGAACAGGGCTTCTCTCCATCTAATCCGCATCTCTCCAATCATGGCCACTCTAGAAGGGGTTTCGTATACACACTCCAGTGAAGACTCGAGTTCAGATTCAATTAATAGCACTCCGCATAGTTTCGGATTCAGTCAATTCCCTCAATTCTTGAGTTTACATTGAATTCGGTCTCAGCCCATACAGAACCTCCGCTAGGATGCTATTCTTTGTGAATATCGAATAAATGAATGTTGAAGAACGAAAACTTTTATTGATAAGTGATTTGCAAGTACACTTATACAACAATCGCTTGAATATGTAGAGAAATCTAGTGATCGATACAAGGATTCAAATCAGTCAAACATTTTCTCTCTAACATTTATGAATGTAGTGAAAACTAAATAATTTCACTCTCTATCTACGCACACACTATATCTCTCACTTTTTCTAATTCTAATGCCACAAAATTTGTGAGGTTTGGAGCTCTATTTATCGAGTTCGAAGGATTGAGTCTATCCAAATGAAGAGTTGTATCCATTGGCGAAAGATTGCATCACTTCATTGTGATTGGTTGAGAAGCTTTAATCTTATCCACAATGGATAGGCATCTATTCATGATTGGTTGACTTCTGATAAGTTTCTTTTCATTAGTAGTTGAAAGTGGTTGATGGTGATTGATCATTCTTATCTGGCAGTTGGAAGTTAAGAAGATTTGACCAAAAAAACCATCCAAGTCACGACCGCGATATACACGTCACGATCGTGAATCTTTGTTTGACAATTTTCTACTTCTGAAGTGTATCAAGTTGCGACCGCGAATTGTTGTCACGACCGTGAATTGTGTGTTTTTTTAGAATTATTTTTATAACTTCACCGATCTTCGATAGCTTCAATCCTAAGCCAAATCTTTAAGTTCCACGCATCTTTTTGCACCTTTTTCACTCTTTTTACATAGAATTCTACTGTAGATCATTTTACTCCCAAGATTTACCTAGTATCTGCATTTGCACCAAAAACAACTACATACCAAGTGAAATATTTTATATGAAGTATAAAAATGACTTAAACTATAGTGTTTAGTGTGTAAAATTATATTGATAATAAGTGTAATTATACACTTATCAGGGTACCAGAAGAAAACTGTAAGGAGCTGTGGAAGGTTATCCAGAAGCTAGTGGATGATAAGATGATTCACGAACTTAAGCTTAAACAGAGTGCTAAAACAAACCCTTTGCCAAATTTTGAGGCAAAAGTAGGATTGATTAACTCCTAACTAGAGGAGGAGAAGGTCCTAAAGTACGTGTCTGAAGGGCTTGGGGATGATTATTAGATTGGGAAGGGATCCTAATTATGTTTTGAAGATACTAGAGGAAGAGTCGAGTTGTCGAGGATTTGGAGGCAAGATCAAGGCATTTGAGGTTAACCTTACTGGATTGTTGGTTTTTACTAGTAAGAAACCTACATCGCTTCGTATAGGGATGGATCAATTAAGAGAAGCACCAACCAGCAAGGAGGACCAATACGTTGTGGTAATCGAGTCAAGTATGGACTCGGATGATGTGATGGAGATTCTTGAGTCGCAATCGAGCAATCGAGAAGTCAGGGATAGGGAGGAGATCCCGAGAGTTAGTTTCAGTTTAGTTGGTATGTCTGTATTCAATGGGAATGCATCACCGTCTTCCCATCTTTTCAAATTTTATACCTTGTGCCGGGCACAAGGCTTGTCAGGTAAACATGTTAGCAACAATGTGTCCATGCTCACTAGCAGGAGTAGCGAGTCAGTGGTATGATATGCAGTCGAAACAAAAGAAGAGCACATGGAATTACATTGCTGCAGAATTCCTGTCAGAGTTTGCATTCCTGGAGTCACTGAAACAAAGCATGCGAGATCTGCTCGCTTACAAGTAATGGGATGGTGAGTCGCTCACTAATTACATAAAGCACTAGATGTTCATTTACGCGGTAATGCTGGTGAGACCAACTGAATAAGCTAATGTTCTGTTGACGGTAGAAGGGTCGAGCAACTGGTATCACTACCACCATTCAAGACTAACAATACCAGATTTTGATGAATTATCATATCACACCCACCATCTTGACAGGAATGAATGATTGTACTTTGTAATGTTCATGCAGTTAGGTCAGGAATACCTACTAATTCTGTACTCGCAATGCTATCAAGATCCAAGCCAAGTGTAAAAACAGTGAACGATGAAGGGGAAGGCATGGAAGATGATCTCTTAGCAGAAGTATTTTTAACGGAGCCCCAAAAAGAAATGGAAGAGGTTGAACCTGGAGAAACCCCAGGAAAGACACCAATTGACCTAGATGCGTATATACTCAAATCCAGGTGAAAGAGAAAGAAGGATGAGGGAACCTCAGTTGAGGGCGAGATTATAGTTTATGGGAAGAAACCCATCAATTTGGATGCTTATCAGCTAAAGGTATCTCGAGTCAAATCCAACGACGGATATGATCAGTACCCATGGAAGACTCCTACTAAAACAAGAGTGATTGAGGATGGGGTGTTGAGAGTTACCTGTAGTGGGAGAGAATTCCGGAGGGAGGAGGCCGTAAAGCTGAATAATTAGACTCCTGATGAGGTTATTAGGGAGCAGCCCAAGCCACCCCTTCCCCCAAAGGTATATGAGGATGAGCTATATATTGACCCCCTGGTAAACCATCTGAAGGGAATTCAAGCAAAATTCAGCATTTAGAAGTTGCTTGAAATATCGCAGAAGCACAGAATGGGGCTTGTGAAGAAATTGATTGAAATGCCTGTGACATCCACAACTTTGGTAATTGAAATGTGTGCGGTAATCGGGGAAGGGATTACTCCTCGCTAGCTACCGGTCATAACATTCAATTAGTAAAAATTGTTGCAAGAACTTGGTGTACATAACTGGACACTATTTATCAGGGTGCGAATCTTTGATCGGTCAATTCCCTGTGTGATGGTTGACTACGGGTCAGCCTTAAACCTATGCCCACTCAAATTCCTACCTCATCTAGGACTACAAGAGGATATTCTAGAAAAGTCCGACATCGTGATTCGGGCATTTGATGATTCTAAGAGGGGGGTGATTGAAGTCTTCGAAGCAAAGGTCACTATAGGAGGGGTGACCTCTAAAGTAAAGTTCATCGTACTGGATATTCCAGTGACATATTCACTATTGCTAGGATGGCCCTGGATTCATGCACTGGGGTGTATACTGTTACAAAGTGATGCCATTTGGACTGAAAAACACCGGAGTAACATATTAGTGGCCGTCACAACCCTTCTTCATGACATGATACCCAAAGAAGTTGAAGTCTATGTAGATGACATGCTTGTCAAGTCACACAATAGAGTAGAGCACCCAGCTATCTTGAATAAATTCCTCACCAGAATCAAGAAATATAACTTGTGTCTGAACCTGAAGAAGCGTGTATTTGGAGTAACTTCTGGGAAACTTCTAGGCCATATAGTCAGCCAGAAAGGAATTGAAATTAATTCTGACAAAAGTTGAGCCATCAGGGAAATTCCTGCACAGAAAATGGAGAAAGAAGTTCACGCATTTCTGGCCTCCCTACAGTATGTCAGTAGATTCGTTGCAAGATTCACCACAATCTACGAACTGATATTAAAGCTCTTAAGAAATGACCAACCGGTAGTTTGGAATGACAAATGTTAGATTACATTTGACAAAATCAAATAATACATGATAAACCCACCCGTCTTCCACCCACCAGAACCTGGAAAACCCTTGATCCTATACTTAGCAATTGAGGAAATATCAGTAAGGGCAATGATTATATAAGTGCATGAAGACAGGAGCGAGAACACAATCTACTACCTAAGCAAGAAATTACTCGAATATGAGTCCCGCTACACTCTAGTGGGAAAGATTTGTACAAAAATGATTTGGCTAACAAGGAAGCTACGCCATTATTTCCAATCTTACAAGATTCAGGCCGTGGCCAAAATCGATCCAATGAAATACCTGTGTCAGTCTCCAACCTTAGCTAGGAAACTCTCAAGGTGGTTACTACTTTTATCAGAATTCGACATCGAGTACGTAAGCAAGAAAGTAATTAAGGGATGAGAAATTGCAAAATTTCGGGCCAACAAACCATTGGAATCCGATCACATTGAGAATCTCGAAATCCTAGATGAATAATTGCCACTCATAGAAGAGACCCGAACGAAATGGAAGATGTTCTTCGATGGTGCCATGAATAAAAATGGGGGCTATCTTAGGAGTTGTCTTGATAACTCCACAAAACGAAGTCATACCACTATCAAAATGATTGGAATTCCTAGTAACAAACAATGGTGTAGAATATGAAGCCTGTCTTTGGATTGGAGGTACTTAAGAAAGTATGGGCAAAAGACGTTTCGGTAGTTGGGGACTCTACTTTGGTTATCAGACAAGTCACCGGAGATTGGGAAATCAAGGTGGAATCAATTCGACCATAAGTGGAAGCAGTCTAGAAGACCTCCCAAAGGTTCACAAAAATTATTTTTAAACACATGCCAAGAGATGAAAACCAAATGGCTGATGCACTTACTACACTAGCATCAATGTGGGAAGGTCCTCAGGCTCAACCAATAAAACCAGTGGTTCTTCGGACAGCCAAAGAACCTTTCCACTATCGCCTAGTAGAAACCGAGGATGAACAAGTCACTGGAAGTTGGTTTTTCGACATAGAAAATTTTTTGAGAACCAGAGAATATCAAGAGGGAGCAACAGCCTTAGAACTAACTTCTTTATGGTGATTGGCTGTACAATTCAGGTTAGTCGATTGAGACTTGTTCAAACGCACATCTGAAGGGTTATTGATATGATGCTCACTGAAAAAGAAGCAATGTTGGTCATTAGATGAATGCATACGGGAGATTGTGGACCCTACATGAACGGATTAGCACTTGCAAAGAAAATTCAGTGATAATGGTGTTTTTGGACGATGATGGTCTTAGATTGCATAATAGAAGTAAAAAATTCCATGAGTGCCAGATTTATAGAGACATCAATCATTTACCACCATCCGAACTCAATAGCTTACCTACTCCTTAGCCCTTCTCAATGTGAGGCATCGTTATCATTGGCGAGATTCGACCTAGTTCAACCAATGGACATCAGTTTATCGTAGTGGTGGTTGATTACTTTTTGAAATGGATAGAGGCCGAATCTTACACTAATATCACTGCTAAGAAGATGGACAAGTTCACAGAAAAGCACATTTTCACCGGATATGGTATCCCCCATCACATCGTATCAGATAATGGGGTTCAGTTCCAAGGAACTATGTCAGATCTGATAGAGAAATATGGGATCGAACACCATCAATCATCACCATACAGAGCACAAGCCAATGGGCAGTAAAGGTAACCAATGAATCGATTAAAAAAATTTTGAGCAAAATGGTTATCACGTACAGAGATTGAGCTGATAAACTGCCATTCGTAGTGTGGGGATACAGAACCAATGTAAAAAATCCTACTAATCAAACCCCATTCTCGCTAGTATATGGGATGGAGGTAGTACCACCAGTCGAAATGGAAGTGAACTCCCTTCGAGTAGCCCTGGAAGCGACATTAAAGGATTCAGATTAGGCAAGAGCCAGATTTGAGTAGCTAAACATGATAGATGAACAACGCCTAAAAGCATTAGACCACTTGCAAATGTGTTAACAATGCATAGCTAGGGCATAAAATAACCAGGTTAAACTCAGAAGCTAACCTTTGAAAGCAGGTAATATGGTTTTGAAGTAGATGAGACCGTCAAATGTGGATGTTTGGGGAAAGTTTCACCCAAACTGGGAAGATCCTTACTTCGTGAGAAGATCTTAAGCAAAGGAGCCGCCAAGATCATGGACATGGATGGGTATGAATTTATCAACCCAATTAACTAAGACAAGCTCAAGCGCTACCATGTTTAGGGCTAAAAAGAAATAAATCAGAAAAAGCAGTACACAAAATAGAGAGAAAAATGTTAAAAGTCAATCCGTCAGCTGGCACTTGGCAAGCTGGGTAATAATTAAGACCTTTCTTTGTAAAAAATAATAAAACTCCGCTGAATTGAAAACCCGTAAAGGGCAAGGAAAAAATTAGGACACTGTGAGGAATAGAGGGATCGCGAGTTAGAAAACCTGTTCTAGGCTAGCTTGTGGAAGGATTCAAATCATTGGAAAATTTGTACCCTCTTTAAAATCATTTATGAAATGTAATCATTGTTGCAATATTTATGTTTGTGTTACATGGATGTGTGCACGTAGAATATCACAAGTAAACATATAAAATTTCAATGAAGTCTCATAATGTCAAAAAACGAATCAAACAATCAAACCCAAGTCTAGAAAATGAATGAAAAAGTTTATGGCAAACAAATATAAATCTACGGGTGCCAATCATTCCAGCGATTATGCTTCCTTGAAGTATGAGGAAGAGGATACAAGCCATCCTCGTCACGCTCCCACTCAAGTGACACCTTGAAGTGTTGGTTAGCATCAGGAAGACTCCTAATCTCGCCAGCAATCTATGATAAAACTCATCCGTATTAGTAATCTCTGGGGCACTGTAATCCAAAGCAACAACAGTAGCCCGCACCCAAAGTCTTCGTATAACATCTGGTGTGTTGGGGATGATGTTTTGGAAATGGGTCGAACATAGAAGCCTAGAGATAAGCTGGTGATACCCATACTGCCTATAGAGGTGGGAAGGAGAGTAGGAGGTGACACCGAATAAATCGATCAATAGCAAACCAGAATCATGCACGTTAGAGGCCATGAACGAAATCTCCAATCAAAGACTGAACCAACGGATCTTAAAAGCCCAGTAAGGGCATAAAATCTCGATCCAAGCCTCTTCACTTCATGAGCAATGGTCCTTCCTGACGAAACACTTAAAACAATAATGCGAAGGAAGATATGAGACTTACCCAATCGAGGATCGGCAGTCAAACGAAGCTTCTCCAGCAACCTGATCGTAAGGTTTTGACTCTATTTATTTTGAGGGCTTATATTCGATAACGGTGCCAAAAACCTTATTCCCCACCTTTTTATCAATAAGATAAAAGTTCAAATTACGAACAGGTGTTGTCAATATCGCTTATCAAATAGAAAAATGGTGACCACTGCAAGTATAGATTTTCGATGTAGTTTTAAAAGATATTGATCCTATAGGGAGGAATTTGGTTCTAAAAACCAACTAGAGTTATGGGGTAAATGAAAACATGCAAAGTCATCAAAGATATTACGTACACTAGACTACTTTAACAGATTCGGTTCTAGACACTCAGATATTCAATTATTCACCTTAGAGAAACACATGAAATGAATTTTCTAAATCTAGTGCAAAAGAATTAAGATGATTATATAAACCTGGATAACAACAGTACTATGCTTAGTACGGGTCGCTCTCAGATAGCCATATTTAGCAAGCTACCATTCCAAAAATGTTGGCTCGCTAAACAACGTTATAATCATAGATCCAGTGACTATACATAGTCTTGTTAACCCTAAAATCACTCTTAAAGTTAACTTCAAAGCATATAACTTGATTAATATAAAAGACTCAACACGAAATACACAATGACACATAAACATATCATAAACTTTGAAATAGAAAGTATAAGTAGAAAACAAAGCTAAGTTGTAAGGTATGCAAGTGGAAGCTACAGTTGATCAAACCGTATCACTCTTTAATGGGAGTCGTCAATTCTCGCAATTCCTGTGTCTGCTTTGAATTCGGTCTCGAATCGTACAGAACCTCCGCTAGGATGCTATTCTTTGTGAATATTGAATAAACGAATATTGAAGAACGAAAACTTTCATTGATAAGTGATTTGCAATTACACTTATACAACAATCACTTGAATATGTAGAGAAATCTAGTGTTCGAAATAAGGTTCAAATCACTTATACATTTTCTCACTAACTTAGAATGAAGTGAAATCTACACGATTTTCTCTCTAAAACTATGTACGCATGTATAACACACTACACACCATATACCATATGCCACACCACAACACACAAAATTATGGAGTTTGGAGCCCTATTTATAGAGTATGAACGATTGCATCCATTCAGACGAAGGGTTGTGTCTGTTGGCGAAGAGTTGCACTGCTTCATTGTGATTGGTTAGATTGGTTTGATCTCATCTACAATGGAAAGGCACCTTTTCATGATTGGTTGACTTCCCAAAGGTGTCTTTTCATCTGACAGTTAATGGTGGTTGATGGCGGTTGATCGTTCTTATCCGGCGGTTGAAAGAAGAGAAGAGTTGACCAAAAACCTTCAAGGTCGCGATCATGAATGTATGTTGCGACTGTGAATACTTGGTTGGCAACTTTCTAATGTGAAGGTTAACAAGTCATGACCGCGATATATGTGTCATGATCGTGACATGCCTTTTTCACATGATTCCTCTTTGAGATTTCTATCGATCTTTGACATCTTCGATCCTTTGCCAATTCCTTAAGTTCCACGCATCTTTTTCACTCTTTTTACATAGATTTCTAACTTTATTCATTTTACTTCCAAGATTTACCTAGTACCTGCATTTGCATAAAAAACAACTACATACCACGTGAAATGTTTTATATGATGTATAAAATGACTTAAACCATAATGTTTAATGATTGAAAATATCATGATTATAAGTGTAAATATACACTTATCACACCCCCACAATTAACTTTTGCCTTGTCCTCAAGGTAAAAACAACAGAAGTGTATAAATTAGTATTTAAGTTAGTACCTCATTTGGCAAAAGACTATTGTAGTGAGTATCACATTCCCACGTTGCATAAGATTAAAGTAAAAGTTCAAAATTTGCCACAAATTAGTAATGTGAAATTTATATAGTCCAGTTGCATACCTTTTCTCTTAATGGAGAGTCAACCGAATTGTGTCATCATATAATATGCTTACTCGAATATTATCTTCTCTCAAGTATAGTATAAAGTATAAAGGACAAAGGGAGCACTCTTTGGAAAGTTTGATCTCAAGGCATTTTTAGGTAACCTAGGATTCTAAAACACTCTTATTGGTTGCATTTTATGGTCCATACCACTCTCCCCTTTTTCAGTAGTTGCATTTTATGCTCCATACCACTTTCTCTCATTTTTTTCTTTTAAGCATATGTTTTTGAAGTACAGATTTGCACTTTGCACCCATTTTTTGTACTATGCTACTTTTTCTTTTTTCACTCATTGAATGGTTGCAATTTCTGCTCCGTACCATTCCTCACCTTTTGCATAACTCATTGGTTATCCTCTCTTTCTTTTGATTTTTCTCTCAATACTCTCATCCTTTATTGATCAATTTCAAAGTATTATGGCTACAGTTTCCCAATACTTTAAACACACTCAATACTTATAGGACTTATTCGAGAATAGCATATAAAACTCATAGTAAGAACACTACTAGATATTACTCCACTTAAATTTATCAGTAGCATTAAACTAAAACTATACAACTTATACTAATTCATGTTGCATTGAAATATACATCGAAACTTACTTGGAATATTACTTTTTGAATGTTGCTCACAACTCATTCTTGCCAAATGCGAAATGTTGTGCAAAAATGCTCACACTCTCAATGTGTGGTTATACTCGAAACATTTAGTTCGAAATATGCACTAACATCAAACTTGAAATACCTAACACTCACAATAACCTTGGAAAATATTTTAGTATAGTATTGGTATGGATAATGTATAAATAACAAAAAATCAAGAAAAATTTTCAAATTCTTTGATTTTTTCATTTTATTTAATTATTTTGGATTTTCAGGATTGTTTTACAAACGCCCCCCACACTAAAGAACACAATATCCTCATTGTGAGAGACTTTAACTTAAAGAAAAACATAAAAATGAAAAATAATGAACTAGTCTAAAAATTTGAAAAAGAGAAATAAAGAAAAGAGAAACCTATTTCATTGAGAAGGAGAATCCGGGGAACTAGGATTAAATTGACAATTTTGTTTTCTAAAGAAAGAAAGTAATTTTCAAAACATCAATTTATTATTCTTCTTTAGAACTTTCATGTCCTTTTTCATTACTCCAAGTTTCACTTAGCAATTGTCCAATTTTTGTTGCATGCTTGCCTTCCAATCTTCCAGAGCTTCATCATCATCATCATCTTCTTCTTCAATCATTGGAGCTTTTCTAGGGCGGTGTCTAGCTATTGGATTAGATGGTCCAATAGAAGAATCTTCATGAGTCGAGATTAGCTTCTTGGTGCGGTTGGAGTAGGAGTAGAAAGAATATACACCATCGTTCTCATGAAGAAGTCCGGTATTCTTTAAGTAAGTCTGATCCATATAGCGAAAATACTCACCCGGTTGTTGGATATAGGGGAGTTCACTTCTTGCACCCAAGATGATAGCGGTGATAATTTCGACCGCCTCAATCTTGTTTCTCATACTTGTAGAATTCTTCTTCATTATGTCCCATTTGATAACCATGAATTCCGCTTTTTGTTTCATCAAAGCGCAAGAAAGAACAAACAAATCTCTCTTTTGGACTTTAGTATTCTCTACTCGACAAAATACCAAAGTGGAAAGGTATTTGTGGTGAAGAAGAATGCACTCATCCTTAATTATTTTATTTGGAGAATTTTTGGGGTCAAAGACTCTTTTACCCATTAAATCAGCCTAAATTCGATTTGATTAAAAAGAATCAGTAATGGTTATTGATTTTTCAACTTCAAACCCGAACCAAGTATGCATCATATCCCTCATCACGGTATATTGATTACCTTGATAGCGGAATTTTATCGCCCTTTTCCTTACATCTTCATAGTCGAATGTCATTAGACATTTGAGAATCCAATCTCGATTTTGTGGAAAATGCAAGTCCACAAACTTTATGAGTCTAAGAGCAGAAAGATAAACCTCCATCTCTCTACAGAGATTTAATGTTTCCAAGAAGACCATATCAAGGAATATCATCCCCGTGATATCCAATTTGCTAAGCTTTTGGAAGCGCTTACCCTCTTCTCTTGTCCTTAAAGGGAAGGACAACCATACTCCTCTTGGTATGTTTGGCTTTCTCTCTTATTTGCAGATTTCTTCAAAGGCATCGTGATTGTTTTGAAATGGAAAGGTTTAAAGAAAAAAGGTTGAATGATGACGAAATTTCAGAATTTTTGTAAGCTTTTTGAAAGTTATGGTGGCTAGGGTTCAACTTAGACCTATTTATAGAGTTCTAAGAGGTCTCTAATTGGCCACAATAGTCAATACAGCCGTTATTGCTCAAAACTAGCCGTTAATGGCAGTTATGAACATCTGCCGCGTGTTGAATCACGATCTGTAACGGTTATATTTTACCCATGTCGCGATTGCGAAGGCTTGTTGCTATCATGACTTTTTTAATCACATAAATAGTAGGTTTTGAAACCCGATATTCACGAGCGCGAGATGTATGTCACGGTCGTGATCTTCTTTAATTCTTCAAATTCTTTAATTGTTAGACTTTGTACCTATAAGAACTTAAAAACACAAACACAAACAAACATTGTTAAATACAAAAGATAAATATTTACTATTTCATACCTTGAATGATCACGGTGATGATAGTAATTTGAACATCAACGTCTTGTTGTTCAAATTTATTTTCGAGATAAGGTTTGCATCGTTGACCATTACTCGAAATATTTTTCCATTTTCGTCTTTCAATTCTAATGCTCCATTGTCAAACACTTGAATAACTTCATAGGGTCCCTTCCAACGAGATTTGAGTTTTCCAGGGAGCATGCTAAGCCTGAAATTATATAATATAACTCTATATCTAACCTTAAACATCTTTTCCCATAGTTTTGCATCGTGCCATCATTTTATCTTCTCTTTATAGATCTTTGCATTTTCATATGATGATAAACGTAGTTCTTCTAACGCATTTAAATCCAACTTTCTTCTTTCAACAGCTTTGTGTAAATCCATATTCAAATTCTTCAAAGCCCATAAAGCCTTATGCTCTAATTCTACTGGTAAATGACAAGCTTTTCCGTAAACTAAGTTGTAGGGTATCATACCAATAGGTGTCTTAAAAGCTGTTCTGTAAGCCCATAATGCATCATTTAACTTAGTAGACCAATCTTTCCTAGAATTCGAGACAGTCTTTTTGAGAATCCACTTAATTTCTTGATTAGAAAATTCTACTTGACCACTAGTCTGAGGGTGATATGGGGTAGCAACCTTATGATGAACTCCATACTTATGCATTAAGCTTTCAAAAGTCTTATTGATGAAATGTGAACCTCCATCTCTAATTATGGTCGTAGGAACTCCAAATTTACTAAATAATTGCTTAAGAAACTTAGCAACTACTCTAGCATCATTCTTACTATATGCGCTAGCTTCAACCCATTTTGAAACATAATCAACTTCAACCAGAATGTAATTATTACCATTAGAGGTAGGGAAAGGTCCCATGAAATCTATACCCCAAATATCAAATAACTCTACTTCTAGGATGTTTTTCAAGGGAATCTCATCTTTTGGACTTATGTTTCATGTTCTCTGATAATTATCACAATTCTGAACAAAATCTCTAACATCTTTGAACAATGTTGGCCAATAAAACCCACTCTCTAAAACTTTAGCAGCGGTTTTTGCTGGTCCTATGTCCTCCATATATGTTGTCATGGAATTGACTTAAAACTGAAGAAAAGTTAGTATCATCTATACATCTACGACTAATACTGTTGGCACAAACCTTAAACAAGTAAGGGTCATCCCACATAAATGATCTAATATCCTTAAGAAATTTCTTCTACCATTAGAATCTAAATCAGAGGGTAAAGTACGCGTACCTAAATAATTTGCAAAGTTGGCATACCATGGACTAACAGTATGTCTAATAGACATAAGATTTTCATCTGGAAAAAGTTCATTAATATCACTAGTTTCACCTATAGGTCCCTGATCATCTTCTAAACTAGATAAGTGATCAGCTACGGTATTCTCACTTCCCTTTTTATCCATTATTTCTAAGTTAAATTCTTGCAAAAGAAGGATCTACCTAATTAATCTAGGTTTGGCATCTTTCTTAGCAAACAAATATCATAAAGTAGCATGATCTGTATAAACTATTACTTTATACCCAATCAAATATAATCTAAACTTGTCACATGCATATACGACTGCTAACATCTCTTTTTCCGTGGTGGTGTAATTGAATTATGTAGAAGACAAAGTGTGACTCGCATAATTAAATGCATGCAAATTCTTTTCATACCTTTGACCTAATACAGAACCAATAGAAACATCACTAGCATAACACATCAATTCAAATGGTAGAGACCAATTCGGTTTAGAAATTATGGGTGCCGAAACTAATGCTTGTTTTAAGGTGTTGAAGGATTTTAAACAGTCATCAGAGAAATCAAACTTCACATCTTTAGCTAATAATTTAGTTGAAGGTTTAGCTATAACCGAAAAATCCTTAATAAACCTTCTGTAAAATCCAACATGGCCTAGAAATGATCTTATTCCCTTAACATTTATGGGAGGAGGTAATTTCTCAATGATCTCGGTTTTTGTTATATATACAAGAATTCCCTTTTCATTTATCTTATGACCTAAAACTATACCTTCATTTACCATAAAATGACATTTTTCGCAATTCACTACCCAATTAGTTTCCTCACATCTAGTAAGTAATTTATCCAAATTTGCTAGACTTTTTTCAAAAGAATCTCCATATACAGAGAAATCATCCATGAAAACATCCTTAATATCCTCAACATACTTACTAAAAATAGCAGAAACACACCTTTGAAAAGTAGCCAGAGCATTGCACAACCCAAAAGGCATTCTTTTATAAGCAAATGTACCAAATGGACATGTAAAAGTGGTTTTGTCTTGGTCATCTGGCTTAATATGAATTTGAAAATATCCAGACAATCCATCAAGAAAACAGTAAAATGCAGGACCTGATATCCTTTCTAACATTTGATCTATAAATTGTAAAGGGAAATGGTCTTTTCTAGTGGCTGCATTTAATTTTCTGTAATCTATGCAAACTCTCCATCCAGTTGTTGTCCTAGTGTGAGAACGGGATTTTGTACCAGCTCGTTTTAAGGTGTTGAAGGATTTTCTAACATTTGATGATGGATTTTTCAGGATTTTATCCTTGAATCACACAACTTTCGAGTATCCTGACGTATCCGAATGGGAATCCTCCTCGTCTCTAATTCAGAAAGACGTTTTCAATAAATCTACTTAATTTTATTCAGAAATTAATTAATTAAATAAAAAATATGAAAATACAAGAAAAATTCGAAAATGAAAACCCGGGGGTCTGAATCCCGGGCCACCTTGCCAGAACCCTTGGCGAGGCCTCGCCAAGGACAAGGCGAGGAGCCTCGCCAAGAAACTTACCTTTTTTGGATTTTTTGGGATTTTCCTATAAATAGTCAGGTCTTTTTCGATAATAGGGATCCCGAAAATTATCAGATAAAATATAACTTTAGAACGACTTTAATTTCTAAGAACAAGATGAACTTTTTTTGGACATCCTACACAATTTTTTTTACCAAAACTTAAAGGACGAGGAGAATTTTCAACGACCAATCAGATAGATATCTTCCAAGTGGATTCATTCTTAAGGGTAAGCCTTTGAGTTCCTAGAACTGCAATTCCCATGCTTTCAATCTTTTTCTTCTTCTTCTTCTTCTGATTTTATCTATGAACCTAGGATTTTTATCATTTTATTTTATTTCAGCTGTTGTAATTCTTCTTCATCTATTTTCTTTATTAAAAGGAGATGTATGTTAGAACACCCCCACGAAGGGAATAAAATAAATTCTTAGATAACAGCCCTCACCAATTTGCCATGCAAGCATTTTCATTAATTAAAATGAGCAACCAACGTGCTAATAAAACGAACGGTTTTATTTAAATAACAAACATAATATCGCGATTGATTTTTTTAGGCCACACGGGCCTCGCTAAATTAAAAATCGAACATATGTGCTATCCCCTGCGCTAACCTTTGTGGATGCAAGTAGATTAGGATTAGATGTATGTTTAGGATTTTAATTTTCCTTTGGGTATCGCAATTTCAATTTTTTGGGAAATGTAATTAATAGGTTAGTGGGTGGTTGCATCCCCCGATTTTTGAAAGCCTTGTAATTTTATTTTCCGCATTCACTTAATGCTTTGTGGATGGTTTATTTTTCCACTTTATGGATGGTTTATTTTACTAAATATGAATCATGCATTAAAAATAAAAAATGACCTAAGTGCGAATATGCACAATTAAGAGAATACGGTTTTCTATAGATGTAATATAATGTGATCACTTAAGAAATAAGTAACTTATCCCGGACCCGAATCTTTGTGTCTTGGTGGGCCATCCCCCGAACGTTAAGCCTCACAGGACTCTAATTCCTAGAAAGAGCTAATCCAGGTGGTGACTCCACACTAAGAGATTGCGGATTCGGGTTTGAACCTATTTAAAACGTTTTTGTTTTTCTCTTTCAACCCTTTGTCTAGGGTCCTTGACCTGGTGGTAATTTTCTTTTTCTAACACCCTGGTGGACCGCACCTATGAAATTGCGCGCTCTCGGCCCACCGCTCCGTGTCACCCGCTCACACCTAGTAGGAACTAAGTTACACTTTTCATTTTGAACTATAGTAATACCTCCCCTTTTCGGAACACATTGACCCATTCACTATCTGAAATGGGATATATAATTCCTGCATCTAGCAACTTAATAATCTCCTTCTTAACAACTTCCTTCATGTGAGGATTTAATCTTCTTTACCTTTCTATCTTAGGTTTACTATCATTTTCCAAATTTATGGAATGCATTACTATATTAGGGCCAATCCCTCTAATATCGGAAATTCAGCAACCAATACTCCTAATTCTACCCTTTATTATCTCCAATAATGCTTCGTCCTGCAGATTAGATAACTTACTAGAAACGATAATTGGTAGAGTATTGTTGCTTCCTAAAAATGCATACTTCAAATGACTAGGCAATTGCTTCAATTCTACTAAGGGTGGTTTATCTATAGAAGGTGGCGTAAGTTCATCCTCTCTAACTAATTTTTCTGTTACAGGGGAATATTCTAAATTTTGGAGGAATTCAGATGTTGACTCTTCATGAAACGTAACATGACAAATATCATCTACTCATGTATCAATTAAGTTATCAATCATGTAATCACTGCAAAACTTATCCTAATCTATGTTAGTAAACATTTTGACACAAAACAAAATACAATGACAAAAAAATTTATAAATAAAATAAAAGCAAAATAAAAATAAAAACATACAGTAGCCTCCAAATAATTGATCTCTAACAACGCACTTGCCTTCCCCGGTAATGGTGCCAAAAACTTGACCGCAAGGTTTTGACTCTATTTATTTTAATGGCTTATATTCGGTAACGGTGCCAAAAACCTTGTTCCCCACCTTTCTACAGATAAGATAAAAGTTCAAATTACAAACAGGTGTTGTCATTACCACTTATCAAATAAAAAATTAGTGACCACTGTAAGTATACAATTTCGATTTAGTTTTAAAAGATATCGATCCCACAGGGAAGGAATTCGGTTCTAAAGACCAACTAGAGTTATAAGGTAAATGAAAATAGATAATTTATTATTGTTGGGTTTATTGGGATGTGATGGTAAATAAATAGATAAATGTATAAATAGATTAGAGTAGAAGAAATCGTTTCTAGATTATCCCCACGAACAAGTATAGCAAAGAAAACATGCAAAATCATCAAAGATATTACGTACACTAGACTACTTTAACAGATTCGGTTCTAGACACTCAGATATTCAATTATTCACCACAGAGCAACACATGAAATGACTTTTCTAAATCTAGTGCAAACGAATTAAGACGATTATATAAACTTGGATAACAATAGTACTATGCTTAGTACGGGGTCGCTCTCACATAGCCATATTTAGCAAGTTACCATTCCAAAAATGTTGGCTTGCTAAACAATGTTATAATCACAGATCCAGTGATAATACACAGTCTTGTTAACCCCAAAATCACTCTTAAAGTTAACTTAAAAGCATATAACTTGATTAATATAAAAGACTCAACACGAAATATACAATATGACACATAGACATATCATAAACTTCGAAATCAAAAGTATAAGCAGAAAACAGAGCAAAGTCGTAAGGTATGAAAGTGAAACCTAAAGTTAATCAAACCGTATCCACTCTTTAATGGGAGTCATCAATTCTTGTAATTCCTGCATCTGCTTTGAATTCAGTCTCGAGTCATACAGAACCTCCGCTAAGATTCTATTCTTTGTGAATATTGAATAAATGAATATTGAAGAACGAAAACTTTTATTGATAAGTGATTTGCAATTACAAGTATACAACAATCGCTTGAATATGTAGAGAAATCTAGTGATCGAAATAAGGTTCGAATCACTTATACATTTTCTCTCTAACTTAGAACAAAGCGAAATCTACATGATTTTCTCTCTAAAACTATGCATGCACATATACCAAACTACACACCATAAACCATATGCCACACCACAACACATGAAATTATGGAGTTTGGAGCCCTATTTATAGAGTATGAAGGGTTGCATCCTTTCAGATGAAGGGTCGTATCCATTGGCGAAGAGTTGTACTACTTCATTGTGATTGGTTGAATTGGTTTGATCTCATCTACAATGGAAAAGCACCTTTTCATGATTGGTTGACTTCCAAAAGGTGTCTTTTCATCTAACAGTTGATGGCGGTTAATCGTTCTTATCCGGAGGTTGAAAGAAGAGAAGAGTTGACAAAAAATAGTCAAGGTCGCGATCACAAATGTATGCCACGACCATGAATACTTAGTTGGCAACTTTCTGATGTGAAGGTTAACAAGTCACGACCATGATATATGTGTCACGATCGTGACATGACTTTTTCACATGATTCGTCTTTGTGATTTCTATCGATCTTTAACATCTTCGATCCTTTGCCAATTCCTTAAGTTCTATGCATCATTTTACACCTTTTTCACTCTTTTTACATAGATTTTCAACTTTAATCATTTTACTTCCAAGATTTACCTAGCACCTGCATTTGCATAAAAAACAACTACATACCACGTGAAATCTTTTATATAAAGTATAAAATGACTTAAACCATAATGTTTAATGATTGAAAATATCATGATTATAAGTGTATATATACACTTATCACAACCACACCTAAATGAATTTTATGCCAATAATGTGATGAAATTCACAAAGAAAAAAGGGCGAATAGGTATACCTCGAGTATAGCGAAGTGGTCACCCACTAGGTCTAGGTTCACTAAAGCACCATCCATGTGAACCAAGCTCTCTACTAAAGCTAAAGACGCAGGAAAAAAGACTTGTAGAGAGTGGGTCGATAATCGACAACAAGCGAAAAGGGGCAACTTTTCCAACCCCACAAACGAACTTCGCCAGAAGAAGTAAGGTAACCATAGAGGGCCACATAAGATGAGTGCTGGGTGTAGTCTCGCACCAGTTAAGAACAGCATCGACTAGAAAACCTTCGATATCAGGAGGAGCTGATAAAAATTGCCTGCTAGACTCTAAGTTCCACAAGCCCCGTAGCTTGTCCTCACCCCAGAATTGAAAGGAAGGGAATGCAAAAGATAGTCTCATAGGGAATGACAGAGTCGGGTTCTTCGGAAAGTGAAGCCCCAAGATGGAATGATACTCCTCGACCTAGGGGCAAATCTCAAGGTCAGCAAAGTGGAAGACATGGGTGGCTGGATCCCAGAACTTCAAGGCAGCACGGATGAAGGTCATGTTCACGGGCTTGGAAAGCAAAGTATTGGAGGCCTCGCACCCCAAACCCATCAATTTTTTGCCAATGGGGCCCCCGGATGGTGCCGAGAAAGGCCTTGAGTTGCTCGTTATGTTTCGACATTGACAAGAAAGAACTAAAAGAAATCCCTCAAAACCGATGTTGCCTACACATGTCAACTAGAAACATTAGCATACTGTATTCATTCATTCATACACATTAAACATTCATAAACAAACAAACATCCATTTTCATAAAGATAAAAATGTAATAAGTAAAGACCCAACAAACAATAGCCAAAAGTCCTCTTCTCTTTCTATAAAATCCAAGTTTCTGAAATTCTACAAGAAGAGTTATCTAAGAGTTTCAGTTCAAAAGGAAAACAAGATTGATAAAAGAAAAGCTCCTAAGCGTGCATCATCTATCGGTCATCTCCACCCATTGGGTCTCTAGGTGCCATGGTAGAAATCTTGAAATCCTCAGGGCACAGACTTTCGGATGCGTCATCAGTCGGGCCTTATACAAGAGGGGCCGAAGGAACGGGTGAAACTTGTGGTAGCAGCCTGCTCCGCCACTCAAGCTCAATCAGCCTCGGCGTTCTGCCGCAATAGCTCTTGGTGCTGAGTGTCCAAACTCTGATAGCAAGCATCTAAGCCAGAATGATGGATATCCAACACATGGAAGCGGCCCTCGATCTCCCAATAGTGCTGCTTATAGTCATCATCTCATGCCGACAATGCCTGCAATCATTAAGACAGGCAAAAATCATTATCATATATATTAAACATAACATTTCATGCTTACATGAAAAATCAAGCATAAACAGGTCAAGAAAAGAAGCATACACGTGCGGCCCCCTCCTGTAATATCATCATGTCCCTCAATGCAAGGGAATGCCGGCTCACCCGATCCATCTCCTCTCGCGTAAACTACAAAGTGAATAAACAGACGTCAAACATCCTGAAGCCGTTACACTATGTTTGGAGATAGGATGTTTAATCAAAAACTCACATGAGTGATTTCAGAATGATCGTTAGCTAGTGTGTGGAGGCTCTGCGGGGATAGGCACCTCCCTCAGTGTCCCCGAATAGCTCATCAAGTAGAAAGACGAGTTAAAAGGAATTGCTAATCTCCCCTCAATGACACTCGAGGTAGTGAAATTCATGCCCCCGGTCGAGGTATTCAAATCGGGAACTTAGGCCCTCTTCTAGGCAACCTCCTGCAATGATATACAAATAATCAGAAACAAGACCAATAAGAACAAAATAACTAACACAACCCTCATACATGACAACCGACACCAGTGCCACTAATGACCGCGCCGTAACTCCCGGCCCCTGACCGTGCAGGAGGTCACTCTACCTCGGGATGAGTCAAAGGACAAAGTGGAATCAGCATCTCCCTGATAAATGCCTAATAATCACCACGCCGATCGGAGACCCTCACACTATGCTCCTTAAAGAATAAATGTCGCTCCTCTAGGTTGGTGATCACCGAGTGCACCCAGAACAATCTAGTAGGAGGCACAGGGGGAATACGCCTCTTAGCCACTGACTTAGTCCCCTAGAACTGGATACATTCACCCAAGAACCACTCGTGTGTCTTAGGACACTCTAGGATGAAGCTGTTCTAGTTCACCTCCTTTCGAACCTCCTTCGCCATACGATAACTTGGTAAACCCCTTCAGGGCTTACGGTCAACTTGAATCGTAGTCACTTCAAATCGGGTTGAATTTCAGATAAAGGATGAATGTAATTACGTTTACCCAAAATAAGAATCCTCACTTTATCGAGCGTCAGATCACAGAGATATCTATAGTAACCCTCATGATCCAATATCTCTCCCTCAAAAATAGAACAAATCCGAGCGATGTAAGGGGAGTTATCAGGAGCACTTGCAAATCATGGAACAAGGAGGAAACCATAAAAGAAAGCCCAAGCCTACACAGTCAAAGACAAACATAAAGTCAGACAATGTAAATTGAAAAGAACCCATATTCACTAACAATAAATGAACAAACAATACTTGAAGAACCATGGGGCAACAATGTAGTGTCCTCAGATGAGCTCTCGTGACCAGGTCAAAAGCAAAATATGTCTAGGCTAATATCGCCCAGGGCCAGTTAAGGTCACTAATGCCATCTAGGTCAGCCAAGGGCTCAAACAACCCATAGTTGATCTTGCTGTTCGAGATTGGGAAGAAGGTCATGCTCAGTAATGTAATAAGAAAAGATCAGATGTACAATGATATCTCTACCACTGAAATAGACATCGACCAGTCCAATACTCAATTAGCACACTGTACCGCAATGCCTGGCCCCTCGGATCAACACCAAACAAATCCATGACATGTTAGTAGATGGTGGGAGTCTTGAAGAACCTCTCAAAGAAAGCATCAAAGTGGATCATGGTCCCGGCGCAATGTAGACCGGTGATCGCAACCACATCGGATGGGATAACGGTGACCTCTCCGATGGGAAGATGGAAAGTGTGGAAATATCACACCATCTCTTCGCCAATGCGATGGATGTTGTATATGGTAACAGCGTCAGTTGCAAGGACCGGTCTAGGTCACCAAAGTTTTTTCCGACGGACCCAATTTTGACTTTTTTTTTTCTAATTTTTGTACTTTCTGACACTAAATTCCACGACATGAATCAAATTTCGACTCAATTCTACTTCCTAAATGAAATAAAGATTAATAAATCTAGAAATAAAATAATAAAAATGAGTTTTTAATAAGTACTTTGATTTGATAACAATGAACCTGAGTCTGGAAGTCAGGATGCAGCAACTCTACGGGAGTAATAGGAGTAAGTCCTAGCATGGTGTCACTCAATCTCAAGCCATAAGCTTCATCGATATCCATAGAGAAAATGCCAGGCTGATCGGTAGGCTGAGGATAAAGGATGGAAATAAATCAAAGCTGCCTACCAGCGACTTTTGACAACATCTTGCTAGATAGAAGGAGGAGAGATATTTTCTAGAGAGAGAGGGTGATAGAGAAAAGTGAAAACAGAAAGAACGGAGAAGGGTATTTATAAAGAAAATAAGTGGGCCCTACCTATTTATGTCTCCAATAAAAATCTCCTAAACACAAAGGAGCAGTGCACGAGACACCCCAAACTTTGTCCTAATTTATTAAATTTATTTTTTCCATCATGTTTTAATTTTTTGATTGAAGGGGCAAAAAATTTGGTTCGTATAAATTCAATTAAATAATTAAAACAAAAATATATTTACCTCCTAATCATCTCTAATTTGTCACGGGAATTAATTCAGCATCTCATCAAAATCACATTTGGTCGACTTTGAAAAGGATTCAGGCACCTCACCCCGATACATAATGACTGCAATCAAAGGAAGAAATGCTTGTCTGTCAAAAATCACACCAACAAGTCACCCACATGGGACACTAATCAAGGATTTAGAGCCGCCAACCACATTGGTTAGGTATTTTCTCGATCCCTCCACTTTTTTTATGTGATCGTACTAGCTATTTAACCAGCATCGATCACACGAGGGGTAGCTGTGAGCACGTGATTTTGTACCACCTTGCGCATTCAATGATGTTGGCTTTTCGGGATTTAACCTTGAATCACAATATTTTATTATCCAGAGATCTTCAAATGGGAGTACTACTCATTTATAATTTTGTTTTCAAGGACTTAAATTATTAAGGAATTGAAAATAAAATTAGAATTTAATAAAATTAAATAAAAAAATATTTTTAAATTAATTAAAAAAATAAAAATAATACAAAAACAAAAAATCGGGGATCCGCCTCTCCAGAATTCCAGTGAGGGCAGACCGCCCTCGTCGGAATTTGTTTCCAATTTTGGATTTTCCAAGATTTTTCCCCTATACATACTTGGGGAATTTTCGATAATCAAGACCAGAAATTTTTAGCAGAAAAATACAAACTACAAAAATTCTGATCTTCTACAATTTGTTTTATTAAAAACACTTTTTGATTCGACCATTCCTAAAATATCAAAAAACTCAAAAGACGACGAGGATTACTCCAAAAGGTCAAGCAGGTATATCGAAGTGGATTCGCTCCGTAAGGGTAAACCTCAGTTCCTAGGGCTACTTATTTCGTGCTTCTTGTATTTTTCTCTATTTTATTTTACATGTGGACCTAGGGTTTATTTCACCTTTCTTTTATTATGTAAATATTGTTGTAATTATTCTTTTTCATATTCTATTTCTTTTCTTTTAATGGAGATATCTGTTAGAATACCCCCACGAAGGGAACAAAAAATCTATTCCTAGATAATAGCCTCGAAATCTTTGACATGCGAGCATTTTCACTAATTAAAATGAGCAACTAATGTGTTAATAAAAATGAATCTTTTTATTTCTAAATAAGAATTTTCAATCGTCAATATTTTAATTAGGTCACACAGGCCTCACTAAAATCAAATCGAACATATGTGTGAATGATGTGTTATACCCTGTACTAACCTTTGTGGATGCAGGTAGATTAGGATTAGATGTATATTTAGGATTTTTTTGCCTTCATGTATTGCAATTTCAATTATATTTTTTAGAAAATGTAATTAATAGATTAGGGGGGCGTAGCATCCCCCGAGATTTTGTAATTTTAATCTTTACTTTTCCGTATTTATTTACCGCTTTATGTATGCTTTTATTGCTTTAAAACTATAGGTGAATCATGCATTATAACTCGAAAATGACATAAGTTCAAATATGCGCAATTAAGAAATAGGGTTTTCTGTAAATGTTATATAATGTGATCTAATAAGAAATAAGTAACTTATCCCGAACCCGGATCTCTGTGTCTTAGTGGGCCATCCCCCGGATGTTAAGCCTCATAGGACTTTAATTCCTAGAAGAGCTAATTCAGGTGGCGACTCTACACTAAGAGATGATGGATTCGGGTTTGACCAATCTAAAAATATTTTCGCTTTCTCAATCCAAACTTTCCGGGTCCCCGACCTAGTACTATTTTTATTTTCACTTAAACACCCCGGTGGATCGCTCCTCTCCTTCCACGCGCTCTCGGCCCATCGCATCCGCGTCGTCCACTCACAGCTAGGTTTCTTTTATAAGTTTTATAAATCTATTGACATCTATAGAATGTTTCAACTTAGATTTTATCAATCATGGCATGCTTAGGAGATCCGTTGGGGTTAATTTTAAGTTTAGAAATTCCACCTTGCAACGTTTCATGTTCAATTACTATCTTGATTAACTAGCACTTGCGAGACAAGGCAATCCCCATTTGGCTTTCCTTGTACGGCACATAGCCCACCGAAGTGGGCTGTGTGCGTGGGTCAAACTTGTGGAGCTTGGAGCTCCGTGTGGTAACCCACGTGTGGGATGGGGATTCCCATATTGCTGTAAGGGGAGCTCTTTTGCTCCCCTTCTTCCTATATAGAGGATTCTTCTCCTCCGCTTTCAATGCACTTCAGTTTAACCTTTCTCTTCTGAACTTGACTTCTTTTTTGCTAATTATTTTGAGATCCTCCTAGAGTTTCTCTTTTGTTTGCAAGATTCTTTTGAAGGTTATTTTGTTTAGAAAAGAGCCTTTGTAGTTATTTACAGGTTAATTTACGAGTAGTCTTGTAGCCACTTGTTAACTGATAAGTTCTCCCTCTCAATGAGGTTTTAGTCAATGGGGTTTGTATGGTTATACATAGAGGTTGTCCTACTTTGGAGGCTAGTGCTAAAGCAATCTGTCTAACTGGTCTAAGGGATCACTCTATTGCAAAAGGGAAAGGCACACATCAATTGATAATGCTTTATACTTAGATGCTAGGTCTCATTTATTATGTGTTTATAAACCTAATGCATTTATAGAATGTTTTAGTTAAGATTATATCAATCATGTCATTCTTAGGAATTCCTTTTAGGTTGATCTAAGTTTTGAAATTCCACCATGCCAGTTCAAATGTTCATTACTTGTATAGATTTCCCAACAACTGATACGTGACATTGAGGGCAAAATGATGCATTTTTTGCAAGTCAGGGGTATCTGGAACTTCTAAAAGTTTGACTGGAAACTAACTTTTTAAACAAATTCTGGGGTGATTGCTGCATTAAGCCTTTTTTTTAATTGCACAATTGTTGTTATATTAATGACTTAATACATCGAGATCCCTCGAACTTGTCTCTAAACATGCTTTGTCTCATGTCCTTTCAAAATTTTCAAATAACCATATGAACTTGAAAAGAGTTTTGCCCACTCAATGCCACATGTTAACTTTTGACTGGAGAGAGAGAAAAATGACATCTTTGAAAAGTCAAACCAACATAAAATTAACACGTGTCATTAAGCGCAAATTAATTTCCTTTATAGTAAGTTCAGGGTTTATTTAGATTTTTAAAAATTTTTTGGAACAAATGAGCATTATTGGACAAGTTCAGGGAGCCTGATGCATTCTATCTGTTAATATAAAATAAATCTTCACATCATCTCACTCGTAGGTGGACATGGACCTAGGATCGCCGCTCCTGCCTCAATTGTTGAGCCAAGCCATTTTTTTCCATGGTCTTATAATACAATTCATTGATATTACCAACATAGTATCTTAGGATTTATAACTAAAAAATAAGTTCATTTAACTTTTAGACCTTTATAATTATAATGTTAAATGCACTCTTAGTCGTTCCAATTTGATGTTTTCACTAATTGCTTCTTTTAGCATCAAGTTGTAACCTAAGCCCCATCAACTTGGCTAGAGTACACCTGAGAGCTACCTCAACATGGAAAGTGCATCTGATAGCCACCTCAACTTGGAAAAAGTGTAGCTTGAATACGTCTCAGGCAGCGGCAGATTGAGGAGGGCCATGGGGGTTCAACTGACCCACTAAAATACTAGAATATATAAAGGACCCCAATAGTATTTTCTTATTTTCCTACCATAAATGTGAAAAAAAGCTCCATGTAAGGAAAAGAAGAAAAGCAACCTTGAAGGAAGAAGATAAATATGTGAATGGTAAATATTTCATGTTATTAAATGTGTAGATTCAAAACTAAGTCATTTTGATCATGAATTTAAAATTGAAAAGCTCAAGGTCAAAGGTGGGAGGTAGAGGCCTAAGACTTTTATATTATGTTACATTTTTTAAAAAGTGGTGCTTTATTCCGTTTTTCTCTTTTCATATCCATTTCGTTAAAACAACATTACATCATTAAACAAGTCAAGGACTAAACCAAGTAATAACATAATATTAGATGATAAACTATTCCACAAATTGGGAATAAAATGATCACGAAGGGCAAAAAGGCTAACCTAAAGGTAGCAAAAACTACTAATAACAAAGATATCTGGCCATAAAACTTAAACCGAGATCTACAAAACGAAAAACAAGAAGCTTGTAAAACAAAGTTCTACACAAACAACACTTAAATTTCCAAAGAATCCTCCTAACACATAGATCTGAATAAATCTTTCTAACAAAAGTAGATCTTAAAAATTTACACCGCCTCACCTTTGGCAAAAGTCACAGTGACTAGATCGCTACCGCCTTATGCGTCAAAATCGAGAAAAAATGGATTGGAAAAAATAATTGGGTGAATGAAGTAGAATTCACCAAAATCCTCTATCCTATTTCCCTCGTTAACCTAGGCAATGCATTCACTTTCTTCATTCATATTTCATTTGCTATTCCAATAAATTTTTATATTTAATACTACAGATGATAAAAATATTTATTACTATTATTAAATTAATTTGATAAATAAATAATATTTAATAATAATTATTTTTATAAAAAATAAAAATAATAATATTAATTACTATGAGCGGATGAAGTTTTAATAGGCCAACCGAGCAGGTCGGGTCAATTGCTTGTTCGAGACATATTTAATAGTTAGCGACATTTCGCTATTTTTCAGGTCGTGCTAAGGATTTCTTCCCATTAAAATTATTCTAAATAAGGGTCTAGTTACTTTTGGAATAATTTAAAAGATTTAGGAATCTAAATTCCTAAATTAAGAAATAGATTCGCCACCCTAGATCAGCTCTTCCAACAAGATTTTAGTATTACATCGTTTCTAAGGATAATTTTATACCTTAAATTTAGAGACTCGGGTTCGGACGAAGTTACCTACTTTATTGTTTAATTTAATTTTTTGTTACAAACAAAGTAATACCAATAATTTGTATTTAACATATTCATATTGTTTATGATTCATTAAGAAAAATGAAGATGGGAAGAAGTACATTGTTTTTAGCATAAACTATTGACACAACGTCACGATATAAAACAAGTGTTCACACTCACTACTCATACAAGATTTCACACAAGGTACTTACAGTGGGTTAGAATAGAAATAGGTTAAAGCAAAGCTGCAAAACAAAGGTTAAACGAATGAAAACACCGAAAAAGGACATTCTACCCTTGATTGCGATGGGCAGAAGTTGATCACAATACCCTAATCAGTGGTAACGGTATTGTTATCATGCCTGCTCTAGCACAATCGCAGACAAAATGACTTAAAGCATGCTTTTTACACGCAATTTTTGGTTCTTTTTCACTCAATTTTCAGCCAAGTTTATATGTTTAATCAATTTTTAAGCATCAACAAACATGTACAAATGTAAATAAAGAGGTTGGAAGTTTGAAGACTTACCTGGAAGTGACACAAAACCCCTTAAAGTTTAAAGTAAGGTTCTAGCACTTTACAATGTACCAAACTGATAATACCAAAGTAATTGAAATAATAAAGTATGAAGTCTCATATTAGATTTTTACCTTTTTTGTTTAGAATCCACATTTACAATAGGTCCAATATCAAAAGCCTGAAATTTACCTTTGAGAGAACTAACAAGATGGTGTTTGGGATTTGGATGAAAATTGAATAAGGATTGGTGATGAACAAGTACACGAATCGAGTGATTCCTTTCTTTGTTCAAAAAACTTTCCACAAATTTGGGAATAAACTTATTTGTTTTTGCTTAAGAGCTTTATGAGTTTTAGATATAAAATTTGACTTGGAATATAAAGATTCAGGTCATATTTATGGGAAAAAGTGGGTATGATTAGGGTAAAAAATCAATCCCCAATAAAAGGAAATAAATCAAATATTTCTTCGAATTTAGCTTGATTACAATACCGATTTCATGGTCGCACTACCATTTTTTGTAATTCAGAATAGGAAAAATGGCTTTAAGTTGGTCAATTAAAGAAATTTAAAGTTGATATGGTACAAAAATGTCGATCACGGTACTGTGATTATGAAGGCGGTATCGAGATCAATTGATCCTAGTAGTCTACCTACCCCAATTGTTAAAAACTTTGAGATTTTGACTGGTTTTGAGGTTTCTAGTGCGATTTTCGGTAGGTTTTGAAGGCAAATTCAAACAATTGACTTTAAACCTAAAATATTTTGCTAAAAAAAGTACAAAATGAAGATATTTCATTATCGAATTTCAAGTTGTGAAAATCTGTGCTCACAGTTTTCCCCTCACAGGTCATAACATACTAAAGTCTTTTATGATCATGCAATAGTGAGTGCGGTAAGAGTGAGAGACCATACTTGAGTTGGAAACCTGCTTGGGGGGAATATGATCATTCATTGATTTATTTTATTAGAAAATAAAAATTTTTTCCCCTCCATTCAAGAATGACCATATGATGGTGAACTTTAGCATCCATCACTTGACATATGTGACATGCGAGGGTACGTGCTCATTTATAAGGCAAAACATGCATGTGGGAGTTGAAACTATATATGTGAGGATTTTTGGATTTCTTTGTGATTTATGCAACTTACTAGTGGTCCAAATAGAAAATGTGGTTTTCTTTGTGATTTATACCACTAACTAATGGTTCATAATAGTAACGGTAGGATTTTCTTTATGATCTATACCACTAAATGGCAATTCAAAATGAAAAAGATGAAATTTTCCTTGTGATCCATGCCACTTAAAAGTAGTTCACGATAGAAAATATGAGATTTTCCTTGTGATCTATCCCACTGAATATCGATTTACAACAGAAAATTTGAGATTTTTTGTTGTGATCTATGCCATCAAATGGTGGTTCAGAATAGAAAAGATGAGATTTTTTATGATCTAGGCCACTAACTAGTGGCTCACAATAGAAAATATTAGTTTTTCTTGTGATATATGCCACTAATAGCGGTTTATAATGGAAAAGATGATATTTTCTTTGTGATCCAGACCACTAAATAATGGTTCATAATAGAAAATGTAAAATTTTGCGATAATTATCAAGGGAGATGTGAAATTATTTTGAGGAAAGACGATGTAATTTGTTAAAGAAAGGTGAATAAAATTGATTGATTTTTGAAAGGATTAGAAATTTTTGAGATGGAAACTTTGATTTTGCATTGGGAAAGTTTTTCATAGACTTTGAGTTTAGATATTTCGAAAACATTTGAGAAGTTGGAATTTTGAGCGAGAATGAAAATTTTGAATTTTTTTATAAGGATTAGGAATTCCAACCGAGGATTTTTCGAAAAGAAATTTGAATTTGAAATTTGGAATAATTGGGAATTTGACCTTTGGGTTTTTTGGAAAATATGTCGGGGAAAATTGGTGGTAATTTTGAGTTTTTTTTAAGAATAAAAGGGATATGACATACATATATGCATAAGGTATAAACTTTCAAACTTACCTTTTAACAGTTTAAATCTTTTCCTTTGCTTTTGGTGGTAATTTTGAGTTTTTTAAGAATAAAAGGGATATGACATACATATATGCATAAGGTATAAACTTTCAAACTCACCTTTCAACAGTTTAAATCTTTTCCTTTGCTTTAGAGAGCTTTTCTAATACAACTCCTTCAATTCTCAACCAAATCTCGAACCGTTCATCACAATGTTTCACAAACACAAATCCCAAAATGCAGGATGCTCTTTAATGTGAATTTGGAGATGATTGATGACTTTGAGATGAGGCAACTCCCGGTCAAAAAGGCATATTGCCTTGAGTCCATTGATAAATATCTGGAGCTTGGATGAGAGATGGAGCCCACTCCCAACCATCATTACCTATCATACGCTTCATATCAAGAGGTTTGTAGATCTCCATTCCTCTGTAGATTCGAAACTATGCAGTTTTGAGTTTTTTAGAATTTCAATTAAATTGATTTGAAACATTGAAATTATCCATGAATGTTTGATTTTTTAATAGATTGAGGCTCCCAATATGTTAGAAAACATCTAGGTATCGATTTTTTTGCAAAAAAGGGGAAACTATCATGGTTAGGGCTCGATCTTGGTAGAGCCCTAGCAAATAAGGTACCATGATCACTAAAAATAGTACCATGTTCATGGATGGGCCACTATGATCGTAGGTAGAATAGACATCCATGACTCGGTTTTGTGGTTTTTTTCACTTATTGCTTATTTTTTTTCCATTTTTTAAGGTGTGATGCCCCTAAATGAAGATATAAACTAGGTAATAAGGCTATAAAAGGAAATTACATGAATATATGCAAGAATTATTTGATTATACATGTAAAGGTTATGCAAAAATAAGCAAAATAAAGAGTAAGATGTAGTTATCAATTTTATCGGTTGGTTTTGCTGTTGCAGGAGGTCTTGAGAGAGTAGAACTCAACTTAAAGATCCTTCATAGTAATTGAGTTCTCAATATAACAAATTACTTAGGATAGTGAAATTAATTATGTACGAAGTGAACTCTTAATTAAGTAGTCAATATGAGTTTGTTTTCAGATAAACAACTCAGCTTAACATAGGCTTAATTAAGTTATGGCTTAGGGTTAAGGAGAGTTACGGTGCTGAGCTAAGTATTAGTGATCAAGTAACTCAACTTCAAAAGTTTAAGTGATATTTGTTTGCGTATGCTGGGTTACTTTATATGATTCTAGGTAATATAACATTGTTACCTTTAATAAATTATGTGAAAACAAAATATTCTAGTTTGATGTGTTTAGGTTTTAAAAAGGATTTGTGTTGAAAACAAAGGAATATTCATGTGATCCAAATTGTTAAAAGGTGTTAGTTTGAATGTTGGCGTGTATTCACTAAAGTCCAAGATCAAAAGGTATCATTTGATAAGCATTGTTTATTTTGCATCGCCGCGCCACTGCAATGTTAGCAACTGATTCAATCTTAAAGCTCCATGTTGCAATTCGTGCCCTCTCTACCACTAGATATGCTTTGAAGAATCAAACTTTGATGAGAAATTAATCAACAGATTAATATCTCACCTCAACAGATAAAATCGCTATCTCACAATGGCTTTAAACCTGTCTCAGATGGGAAGAAATTGAATCAATGAAGAGAAGAGATTTTGGAACACAAAGTCAAGATGAGAAGTTGAAATAGATACTTTTAGGAATCTACAACTATAAATAGAGATTGAAGTAGATGTTTACAACTTGGTGATCACCTAAATTTCTAAAGAGTTGAAACTCTGTTCAAGCAATCACATCCTTCGAAATTCCTCAAGCAAATCTCAAAAGCAAATAAAGCATTCCTATTTTTTTGTAATAGAAGGGAATCTATAGACTTAAAATTGTCTAAGTCATCCATTGTAAAAGAACTAACATTTTATAAGTTGAGTTCTTGTTCTAGAAAATCAATTTCAATATTGAGTGATTGCAATTTCAAAAGGGTACTCAAACTATATAGAGAGGTAGTTACCTTGGAAGGTACTTGTTGTAAAACATCCTGTTGCTAAAGGCTTCTCCACCTGGTTAAAGAGTTAACACTAGTGGATTTAAGCTTATAAAGGAATATGGGGACTGGAGGTAGGCTAGGGGCCGGACTAGGATAAATTCTCGTGTGTAAAACTTCATAAACTCTATCTTTATCTTTTATTAGCTATAGCTCAACATAATAATCATTATCTCTAGTTTTATATTGCTTGAAAAACCAACCTAAGCTGAGTAAGTTTTACTCAGCACAACTTGATACCAGACAAACTTAGTTTGAGTCGAGTGGTTTCCATAGTTTAATTATATCTATTTATGCACAATATATTTATACTCAACATATATTAACATTACTTGAAAAACATTTTTAAAATCAAAATTAAACAAGCTAATCGGTATTCATTTCCCCTTTAACTGATTCTGTAAGTTATAAAAGACCAACAAGTGGTATCAGATTAGCTACTCAACTTAATATTTCACAGTTTTGAGTATAAAGATCCTAATAGCTTATAACAATCCATCTTACATTATCAGTCACGGGCAGACAACACTTCTCAAGGAAGGAATGTCTGTAACTAGACCTCCACTCTTCGATGACCAATATTACTCTATTTGAAAAAATTGCATGAAAAATATCATACAGTCTCAAAGCATGCAATCATGGTTAGATATAGAGCTTGGCCCTCGCATTCCTACATTTTGAGTAATGGGCAAAAAATTCTTGTTGATCTTGAAGACTATGATGTTGCTGACTTAAAACTTCTCAAAGAGAATGTGACTTCCATAAATTACTTATATTTTATGTTAGACTTGTCTAAGTTTAATAGGGTATCAGGATGCTAGACTGCACATAATATATGGAGGAAGCTTGAAGTCACCTTTGAAGGGACACACAAAGTGAAGGAGACTAAGATCAACTTGATGATTAGGGAATATGAGCTATTCCAAATGGGCGCCAGTGAGGGTATTCAAAGAATGAATACTCGGTTCCTTAACATCATCAACAAACTGAAAAGATTGGGAAAGAACTTCACCAAAGAAGAAATATTGAAGAAAATTCTGAGAAATTTAACCAAGGAGTGAGATGCCAAGAAGAGCGCCATTGAGGAAGCTCATGATATGAAGATGTATAGCTATGATGAGCTAAAGGCACCTTACTGACTCAAGATATGTCACCGAGAAAGTATGATGATGATTTGAAGAAAGGTAAGGGAAAGGAGAAGGAGACTAGAGCTATTATTCTCAAAGTTGATTAATCTAAAGAAAGTTCTCAAGAGGATTTAGATGAAAAAATGGAAATGCTAACTTGAAAGTTCAAGCTCTTTATGAAAAGGATGGGAAATATAAGAAGTATCCTAATAAGAAGAAATTCACACAACACAAGAAGGATGTTGAGGAAGGATAACCAAAGAAGGACAACAACAAAGATATAAAATGCTTTGGTTGTGGTGAGAAGGACACATTCGATCTAGCTATATTAAGTTTAAGAAGGATATATTGAAGAAGAAGTTTGGCAAGAAGAATGAGGCTTTTACAGCCAAATGGAGTGACTCAAATGAATCTTCATCATTCAATGAAGGAACAAAATATTCTACCAATCTCTTCTTGATGGTGATTGAAGGAGAATTAGGCGAAAGCTCAACATAAGGTGCAAAAGACAGTAATTCCGCTGCTGATCAAAATGCTGAGAGAAATAAAGGAAAGAACCCCTAAGTGAAGGTACACTCTAAAATTCCTTTGTCCATGGAAAAATTCACCCAGGTACTCTTTGATGTTATGAAGCTGACCAATAAGTCAGAGAAGAACATGAAGGAGATAGTGAGGAGATGTGGGAATTTGGAAGACACTATTGCTTCCTTATCCCTTGAAATCTACTGCTAATCAAAATGCTGAGTGGAACAAAGGAAAGAACCCTCAATCTAAGGTACACTCTGAAATTCCTTTGTACATAGAAGAATTAACCTAGGTACTCTTTGATGTTATGAAGTTGACCAATAAGTCAGGGAAGAACATGAAGGAGATAGTGAGGAGATGTGAGGATTTGGAAGATACTATTGCAACCTTATCCGTTGATATCCACTTTCTTCAAGAAAAAAATGAGTATCATGAGTGTCATAGAAAGAAGCTCACTAAGTAATTAAATGAGTTGACTATTGAATAAATAACTTTGAAAGAAGTAAGAGTACCTCCTCAAACCAATAACCTACCTCTAAGTAACCAATTTCATAACTCTAGTAAGGAAAAGAAAGCTTTTCCAAAGAGTAAGTGAGCCAGCCCCAACCAAAAACAACGTATGGTTTTTGTGAGAAAGCTGGACATGCAATTGTTTTATTTAGGCATAAAAATGGTTACTATGATGAGTTCGACTTGAGTAACATAAGAACTGCTAACAAGATGGGACCCAACTCAAAGGCATGGGTACCTAGAATGACTTAAATATTTTGCAGGTGAGCTTGAGATCCACTGATGACTCTGAAATGTGGTATTTAGATAGCGGTTTCTCGAGGTATATGATTGTAAATGAGAAGTAGTTCAGCTCATTGGAGCACAAAAGAATAGAAGTATCAGCTTTGGAGATAACCAAAAAGGAAATATTATTGGAAGTGGCATTGTGGGCGTTAATACTTCAATTTAAGAGGTTTATCTTGCCAAAGGGATGAAGTTCAACTTGCTTAGCGTAGCCCAACTTTATGACAAAGGCAAGATGATTATGTTTTGCTTAGTAGAATTCTTAGTAATCGAGTATAAGATTGACTCAACTATTCTCTATACTCCTAGAGTTAATAATGTTTATATGATTGACTGATCCCCTAGCTCTACTAATGTTTGTCATGTATCTAAGGAGGAAAGTTCATGGCTTTGGCATAGAAGGTTGGGTCATATAAATATGAACATTCTATCCAAACTGGCCAAAAAGAATTAGTTATGGGTTTACCCAATATCAGCTTAAAAAACGATAAGCTTTGCTGTGCATGTCAACTTGGTAAGAAGGCTAGAAAATCATTTAGATCAATTAATAATTTAATAACTAAGAGATCATTGGAGATCCTACACTTGGACCTTTTAGGCCTAGTTCAACCTATGAGTATGGGAGGAAAAAGGTTTTCCTATGTTATAGTTGATGACTTCACGAGATTCACTTGGGTAATATTGCTTAGTAGTAAAGATGAAACCTTTCAGTCTTTTATCAAATTGAATAATCGAATAATGAATGAACTAGGATTAAAAATCAGTAGAATCTAAAGTGATCATGGATGTGAACTCAAGAATTTCCAGTTTGAAGAATTCTATTCAGCACATGGTAATTCTTGGTTCATGTTAGCTTACGTAATTGTGTAGAGGGGGGTGAATGCAAATTAACTTTTTCTTTTTAGATTTTATAAAATTGATTGCCCAGTTATTTTAATGCTTGTTGAGTATAATTTGCGAAGTGCAACTTTAAGGCTAAAAACACAAACTACTCAGCTATGTTGACTTAGTTTGTCCGCAAACTATGTTGAGTAAAACTTACTCAGTTCAAGGTTGTTTACAAGTAATATAAATAGAAAGAGAGATGATAGATGAGCGTAAACACTGTCAAAGATAAAAGATATGAATAAGGAAAGAAATACCTCGATTTTATCCTGGTTCATCCCTAAGTCTACATCTAATCACCAAATATTTTTTCTAGCTTAAATCTACTTTCCTTTAATTAGGCGGAGTAGCCTTTGATAGTGGGTAGATGAAATTACAGAAAGTACCTTTTTAATTTAGATTCTAGAGAGGTAATCCCAACATTCCATACTAACACGTTTTAGCAGTGTGGACCACATAAATATCCCTTTGTTTTAGCACCTTTTACGTATCATAAGGGAATATTATTTCTTCATTGAAATAGTTAAGTTTACAAGTGTAATAATAAGTTAGCGTTGCACAAAGTTACTCAGTTTTCACTGAACAAGTAAGTAAAAATTTACTCTGCTCAAGCTGAGTTATATCACATAAACTATGTAGTAAATGTTACTCAGTTTTTCTTACTCTAAGCCATAACTTAACTAAGTGAATGTAAAACTGAGTTGTTTTCCTTAAAACAAACTCAAGCTCACTTTCTTAATTAAGAGTCTACTTAGTACCTAATTAATTTCACTATCCTAAGTTATTTGTTATCTTTAAAAACTTAGTATTGTGAGTACTATTAACTTAGGCTCAATAATCTCCCCCATTTTGGAATAAATAACAAACTAGGTAGTAGAAGAAATTAAACAAGTAAGAGTTTATAGATATAGGAATACCTAATAAGTGATGTAAGACTCCCCCATATTGAGTGAACTCCTTAAGCAGCATAGACTCCCCCAAATTGAGTGGATTTCCTTAAGTTAGCATTAGCTCCCCCATACTTAGAGAATTTTTATTTGATTTGGGACTTGTCTTATTCAGCTTTTCCTTCAAAGGTGGTCTTAGTTGAATCCTGCAACATAAATGTTTATTCAATTACAACATATATAATAATTGAAGTTAAGAAGTTCTTAACTTAGAGAAATTTTGTAATTTTCCATTGAATAACTCAGTAAGTACATAGGTAGTGTCCTATATTAAGTTTTGCACTTGAGTGCTATTACAAATAATTTCTAATCTATATAGCTATCTATCTCATTAGCTTTGGCTCACCTTGTCTTCTTGGATTCTACGAAGAAGAAGATCCAAATATGCCGCCTCTTGGTGAATTACGAGATCTTAGTTGATCTGGTAGAGGTGGATGCTATGACCTCAAGGAAAATGTGCTTTTTTATGTTGAACGATTATGTGAGCATCATTAATTACCTTCTCACCCTTTGTTATCTACTGTGTTAAGAGCCGATTGAGACAAATATTGACGGAGTCGATGGCTTGTTGATACATCTCTTGTTTGCTAACTAACACTAGATGAAACTCATTCACTAGTTGCTCCCCTGCCAAGCGAAGATAAGACCTATTAATTAATCAATTCTTAAAGAAGCAAGTGATTACATCTAGTGAGATGAGCAATAAGGTCAAATCCTTGATAGGTGGTCTATTGAAAGCATTGTGGAAGACCTTTGAAATCTATTACTGATAGTGCAATCTTTATTTTTGCCTCAATGTTAATGATCATTGGGCACATTGCGTTGACAGTATTGGAAATGTAATCCATGTCCTTTGCATTGGCATCTCTAGTGTCCAAAATCTTTTGAACTTTTCCTTGAAGCTCATTGATTTTATCTACGAGGACATTCAATTTCTTATGAACAGTAAAACCATTTCCAGAATCCACTAATTCACTTGTTTTTAAAAGGGGCTTGCCCATAGCAAAAATCTAATTATTATGAGATTCTTTCACAACATTTTCAATATTGGCCTTCATAGTTGCACATGCTGAGTTGAATTTCAGATCTAGCTTAGCTAAATTAATTGTAGGTTTATTTACTTTCTTCACAACTTCATCCACCTTCTTATCATAAGAAAGCATGGCCTTGGACATCTTTTACATTGTATTACACATGTTGTGAGATAGGTCATTATTGGTGTTTAGCTTCTGTAGAATCTCTTTGAGAATTTTATTAGTGCTGGTCTTTGTCTTTGCATTTTCCTCTCCAAACTTGTGAAACTGAGTAGTCTGCGCTGCCATGACTTCATTAATGCTACTGGGTTGCTCAAAGGCAGCATCAATGCTACTCTTCACCTTTCTTGCCACAACGTTAGCGATGACATTGGAGGTTGGAATAGATGAAACAATGGCATTCAACTGAGCTGTAGAATTAAAAAATTCTTTAAGGATCAATGCCATTTTATCCACCAAACTTTTAAAGCTCTCTTTTGCCATGTGGTTACGAATGGTAAAAAATCTACCTAGAATTTTCTCAAAATCATTGTAGTAGATTGATTTAGAAGGACTACATGAATGCACATCAAACTCAGGGATTATGGCCTTCCTCTTCTTAGACGATTCTATCAATTCCTAGGTTAGTAGCACTTGGCTGATTGTCGCATCTAACTTAACATCAATTTTGAGAGTAGGGTATTTAGCCCTTGCAAGCTCTCTAATCCTAACCAAGATAGATGAATTATATGAGTCCTCTTTGACCGGATTACTACTGGTAAGTGGTGTTTCCTCGGCTATAAAATTTGCCTTGGCATCACTTAAATATGCTATTCTCTCCCGAGTGTGGTTTTTAGTTTGAGAGACTTCTCAAATCAAAGGGATTGAGGGGGTAGGAATTGGATTCAAAGAAAGGGTAGGTGTAGAAGTCGTAGATGGTAGAATTTGGTCAGTTTGCACATTTGGTGGAGGCGAAGAAGTAGTTGTTGTATTTACAATCTTAAATGGAATAGATTTTTTAGGAGAAAGGAATGACTGTTTTGGTTATTTGTGGAGGTGGTGAAGAAGGGTTGGTCTTTTCTTGGGGAGAATTAGGTGTAGAAAGAGAAGTATTAGGATTTACGGGGATGTAGGTGTAGGATTTATAGAAGAAATTGGAGACAGATTTATAAAAGAATTGGGGGAAGGAATTTTAGGTACTTAGGGGTTGGTTATTTGATCCAAGGATGGATTAGCCTCTAGGTTACTCAACATGCTGAGTGTGAGTGGGTGACTTCACAAATGTACTGATTATTCAATCTTGGCTAATTTCCTCAGCATCTTCATCAATCTTTACACTTTGTAGAGATCTCTTAGGCCTGGTATAGGCAATCCTCTTCATTTGGACTCCTTTAAGCTTTGCTATTGCCTACTGATCTTGCTCAGCAACACCAAGATTTATTTTATCTTTTTCCTTATTTTTCTTCTTCACTTCTTGTTGAGAAGCGATCTCTTCCTCAGGACTTGCAACCTCAAATTTCCTCTTACGATCTCTCAAGACTCACGATAACTTAGCTGTAGATATTTTCTAAACTTTCTCTATAAATTCTGGAGGAGGAGGAAGAGTAGATTTTACAACTTCTACTTCTTCTACTGCCAATTTTTCCTTTTCCCCAACTTCCCTCTAATCCTTGGTCTTCAACTTAATTTTATTCTTAGGCCGTGCTTTAGCAGGTACAACTGTTGCCTTTCTTTTTGGGGGCAAGCTTTCTTCTTAGGTGCAGCCAACTTAGCCACTAAGAGGAAGGAAAGACCAATAATTGAGCCCTAAGAGGAAGCCCATCCTCAGTTCCTTCACTAGACACTTCAATATCACTCATGCCAGAGTCTTCATCTTCCTTCAACACATCTACTAGAAATACAGTAGGCTCAATCCTTGTCTTCTTTAACTTGATACATTGGGCCTTTTTATAGCCAAAATGGAGTTGAGAAAACTTGAGCTCATTGAAGTGCTTGAAGTCAAAAGTCCTGTTCATAGCAGTAAGTGATCTCCCCTTACCCTTTCATACCCTTCAACATTAATTCTAAGGGATTTCACTATGTTTGTGATGATATAGCCATATGATACATGGTGGTCACCTTGATGAGGCGATGAAGAATTAGTACTGGCCAATTGAGTTGATTTCCAGTCACCATATGGTAGAAAATGCATCTCTCAAACTTAGTGTACCTAGTGAGAGCTCCAGTCTTCGGAAAAAGTATATTTGTCAAAAGTTCATGGCAAGCTCTTACCCTCCAATTCAATCAAGCAGCCTTAATTTCTTTAGTTCCATAGTTCGCAGGAAGTTCCCAATCTTCTAGGACATCAACAACTTCTTCATCTCCATTTTTCCTCATCACGGTGCCCTTCAATGGTATACAATGAATGATCCCAATCAGCCTTGCAGACACCAGGTTTGATTTTTCTCCCATTTCAATAGCAAGGATATTTGGGAATCCTTCTATGGTATAGAAGTTATTGTAAAAGTTCTTCAATATGTTCTTAATGGTTGTTCCATCTAGGAGGAAAAAATTGCTCAAATTCTACTACTTGACCACTCTATGTAGCATTCCAATCTTGAGAATTCCATCATAGTCCACTTCATAGACTAGACCATATTCTCTCTCAGCATTTCCCCACTTAACTTGAGTAAGAATTGTTCCTTTGGGAAGGATAATTCCAGAAATTTCCAAAAACAATTTTCCTTGAGATTTATCCATCATGAAGTATTGATTCTCTTCAAGTTCGCGTTCGTAGGATTGTTGTTGAAAAGATACCATAGTAGACGAAATTTTTTTAAAAAAGAGGAATTAGAGATTTTGAGATAAATGCTTAAGCTTCAATATTGCAAGTGCATTCTCTCTCCAACCCCTTCCCTCTTTTATTGAAAAAATTCCTGCAAAAAACACCATGCCCTCTCCACAAGCTAAGATCAAGGTGAACGGTGACATGGTAAATGAGTTTAAACTGCTTTAATAAAATGGAGTAATTTAGCTTCAACAATTGATATTAAGAAACCCTTCAATAAAGCGGTTCCTTTAATTTTTAACCAGGAAAACTAAACTAACAGTGTTAAAATAGACAGAGTAAATACGTGTCACCTCATTCAACTCAGCATAGCTTTGATCTTATTTTTTATATTTAGTCAAATTTTTAAGATTTTCATCAAATTGGGTTCGCTATACCAATTATCTCTTTGAGAAGGTTGAATTGCTCCTTTGCTATTGGCTTTGTGAAAATATCAATGTGCTGCTCCTCTAAAGGAACATACTCCAATTTGACATCTCTTCTAAGAACATGATTTCTTATGAAGTGATATCTAATGTTGACATGCTTCATCCTACCATGTTGAACTGGATTCTTGTATAGGTCAATTGTGCACTTGCTATCACACATAACTTCGAGGAATTTAGACTTTATACCATAATCCTCTAGTTTCTTCTTGATGTATAGTAGTTATGCTACACAACTTCCTATTACCATGTACTCAGCTTATGTTGTTTTTAGTGCAATAGATTTTTGCTTCTTGCTATACCAAGAGATAAGATATTCTCTAAGGAAATGACATCCTCCAATGATACTTTTCCTATCGAGCTTGTCCGTCCATAATCTACATCTCTATATCCTCTTGGAGTGAAGTTTGAGCTGTTTGGATACCACAGACCTACATTAAGAGAACGTTGTAAATATCAGAAAATTCTCTTAATAGTTGCTAAATGAGATTCTATGGGGTCATCTTGATATCGTACACAATAACATACAGAGTATCAAAGATTAAGGTTACTAGGAATTAAGTAAAGAAGTGAGTAAATAATACCTCTATAGAATTTACTATCTACAAGATTACCAAATTCATCCTTAATCATAATAGTGTCAGTTGCAATAGGAGTGGACATTGACTTTGAATGACCCATGACAAACTTCTTCAAGACTTCTTTGGCATACTTTGATTTATTAATGAAGATTTCATCTTCACTTTACTAAATTTATAGTCGAAGGAAAAAGTTGAGCTCTCCCATCATTGATATTTCAAACTCGCTCTTCATTTACTTGTTATTTTCTTTGCAAAGCCTTTCATCAATTACTCCAAATATGATATCATTAACATTTATTTGGATGAGCAACACATCTTCTTTCTTCGCTTGATGAACAGAGTTGTATCATCTTTGCCTCTTTCGTAGCATTTGATGAGTAGGAAGCTCTGCCTTTCATACCTTTCATAGGGTACTTGCTTTAATCCATATAAAGCTTTATTCTATTTATAGACATGCTCTTGATTATTTGCATCTTCAAAGCTTGGGTGCTAGCGCACATAAACTTCCTCCTGAATAAAGCCATTTATGAAAACACTCTTAACATCCATCTAAAACAGCTTGAAGTTCATATTGATGGTTAACTAAGGTAGTTAGTGAACATGCAAACTAGCATGGTGGAATTTCAAAACATAAAATTAACCCTAAAGGATCTTTAAAACATGGTATGATTGATATAATCTTAATTGAAATGTTACATAGATGCTTTAGGTTTATAAAAATTATTAAAAGAATCCTAGCATCTAAGTTTAGAGCATTACCATTTGATACCTACCTTCCTATGGTGTGGTGTAGCGATCCCTTAGAACAATCGAACAACATTTAGTAAGCACAAGCCTCCAAACTAGAAGTCCACCCCATCGACCAAAACCTCACGTAGAGGGAGACCTTGTTGGTTAACAAGCAGCTGCTAGACCACTCGTAAACCAACCCAAACATAGTTGCGAAGGCTCTTTTCCAAAATAGAAATAAGACTTTAAAAAGAATTCCCATAAATTCTAGAGAAACTCATGGAGGATCTTCCAAAAACTAGCAAGAAAAAGTAATCAAAATTCAAAAGGAAGGCTGAGCTGAAGTGCGTAAAACTGAGGGGGGAGGGGATTATTTATAACTTAAGGGGAGCGAAATTTCTCCCCTTGTAACTGATGTGAGATTGGTGATTTCTCGCCAATCCCACACCCTTGCTCTGCAAGCCCGTGTGCTGCTCTGTAAGAACCTTACGGAGTAATGTGCCTTGCAAGGCAAGCCCCGTGATGGGCTTGCCTTGCGTGTAGCTCGGGCTTGCGAGAATTTCTCATCAGGTCTGCTTGTGGGCTTTCTTACAAGTGCTGCCTAATAGCACTTGCAAACTCGTGAGTGCTTCTCCTACTCATGTAGGCTTGCCTCACGGGCCTGATAGGATCCTGAGGTATCCTGAAGTATAGAGTTGCTAGAGGTTAACCTAAACATGGCTTCCAATCTAGGATCCTTTAGGCTTAGTGTTCTAGACTGATATGGAACCCGATAACTCTAGTCAATCAAATGGGCAATCTAGCAATATGATCCCTCGATACTCAAAATGTCAAGTGCCTGTGACTTGATTTATTTCAAAATAGTAACTAGTACAATACACTCCTTCCATCAGGTTAAGTACCATCTAGTTTATTGATCTCGGATTAAGTGTTAGCTCATGTAATAGTCGTAACTATCTCGAAATTAAACTTCTTCATGAAGAACACCACTCACCTTTATGTACTGAGATGGACTAGAAACCCATTTTATCAATCTCATACTTTGATTAGAGGTTTATGAGTATGTCACTTGAACAAGAGGCCTTAAAGTATAACTCCCCTTTTGTCACTAATGAAGGATAATCACTACACCAGTAATTACCGATGATCACCAGGGTATGAATAAGTATGACCCAAATTATATCAATTTTCGCACAAGGTAACCAGTATAGAGGTCTCCAATGCATTACCCGGATACATTCATGTGTTAACTCAAGGTACCACTTCTAGCTCGTGAGATCGATAGCTTGGATTCAATCCAAGGAGTAAGCCTACACATGCTAGTTTATCAGCTTCATTGGTGTCCTGTCTCAATGAAACTATGACTTGGGATATTTAGACTTTTTGCACTTCACCTATGCGTAGTTCTCACTCCACATAACTCCCAATATGTCTATGCACTTTCATGCTACGAAATAGTCATAGACTTTATCTTATTATAATGTTCGCCACTTTTCTACTGATAAGTTTAATAACTTAATCACAAGACTTGGCTACACTTATTTTGAAAGAATTATACCAATAATAACACCAAAAACTTGTTCACATAAACTGTAGGTGTTGTTAATATCTCTTATCACATAGAAAAATGATGATAACTGCAAGTATATAGTTGCGATGTAGTTTTAAAAGATATCGAACCCACAGGGAAGGAGTTTGGTTTAAAGATAAACTAGGGAAAAACAAAGTAAAATAAAAATAGATTAGAAATTTTTATTGATAGGAAGATTAGAATGAAAAGTTGAGTAAATATAGATGTGATAGATTAGAGACTCTAAATTAATAGATATTCACTGCGAACAAGTATAGCATAGAAAATATGCAAGATCAACAAAGATGTTATGACACACTAGACTAATCTAACAAACCGATTCAACATACTAAGATGTTCAATAATTCACCGCAGAGCAACACATGAAATAACTTTTCTAAACCAAGCGCAAATGAGATAAGACTGTTATATAAACCTGGACAACATCAATACTATGCTTAGTACGGGTCGCTCTCACATAGCCACATTTAGCAAGTTACCATTCTAAAAATGTTAGCCCACTAAACAGCATTATATCACAGATCCAGTGATTATACATGATTTTGTTAACCCCGAAACTACTCTTAAAATTAACACCAATGCATATAACTTGATTAACATAAAAGACTTAGCACGAAATACGCATTATGACACATAGACAGATCATAAACTTCGAAATAGAAAGTATAAGTAGAAAGAGAAGCAAAGTTGTAAGGTATGCAAGTGAAAGCTAAAGTTGATCAAACCATATCCACTCTTTAATGGGAGTCGTCAATTCTCGCAATTCCTACGTCTGCTTTGAATTCGGTCTCGGACAGTACAGAACCTCCGGTAGGATGCTAATCTTTGTGAATATCGAACAAATGAATATTGAAGAACGAAAACTTTTATTGATAAGTGATTTGCAAGTACACTTATACAACAATCGCTCAAGAACATAAAGAAATCTAGTGATCGAAACAAGGATTCGAATCACTTAAACATTTTCTCGCTAACACTTAAGATCATAGCGAGTCTAACTATACACACACTATACGCAACCCTTTTTTCTCTGCACTTCCTTTATTGCACTGAAGGCATACCAAATTAGTTGGCATTGGAGCCCCATTTATAGAGTTTGTAGGGTTGTATCTATCCAAATGAAGAGTCACATCCATTGGTGAAAGATTGCATCTCTTCAATGTGATTGGTTGAGAGGCTTTGATTCAATCCACAATGGATAGGCACCTTTTCATGATTGGTTGACTCCTGATAAGTGTCTTTTCGTTGGTAG